>JANAVB010041818.1:378529-553529 GCA_029216955.1 Iris pallida
AGAATTTCTTGGACTCCATTAAGCCCGTGTAACCTATATATGCGATAGATGGATTTGTCATCATTGAAGCTTTCTTGGTTTCTGTCTCAACCACCCTTCAGGATAGCAAGGATATTTGAGTTGAAATTCTATTAGGTGTGACATCCTTATGATTCATCTTCCCTTTTTTTACAAAACTTAAGGATATGGAAGCCTACAGTTTTCTAGGCACTGACTATCCAGCAGGTAGTATCAACTCCTACTGTTGTTGTAGTCCAGAACTTCTGTCCTAGGTGGAGAAAACTTATTTAAATGTTGTGTTATGTAAATGTGTTTACTCTTATTCTCATGTGCCAGAATGAAGTTCGTAATAAAAGCTTAAATGAATGCTCGATTAATGCCTACAAAAGAAAAGCTTTTTAGTAACGTATAGGAGTCGTATATGGAAGCTGATGTATATACTGTTCCTCAAGAACAGCACGTCTTATCATTTCTGAGCATATAGATACTAGATAGTTTAAGTCCTTCAGAAGTCCAAAACTTTCTTCTTATGGAGATCACTTTGAAACAGTTGATGGAAATGAACACTTATTTATTTTTTAAAATCCAATTTCTACATTGGATACACTTATTTGTAATACTACTCTTGCCCAGGTAACTTCTGACACACATTAGACTTCGGTTATTATTAGAGTGGACTGGAATATGAGAGAAAAATAGGAATCTGGCACTATGTTTATGTTGACAAGGACAATTTGCACTGCCATCTACATACTCGATAACATTTGGCAAGCAACACAATGGGAATTTTACATTTTCTATTCTCATGATAGGATCACATGCAATGTTCTACCACTCAAGTGTATGTTACAACTGGAAAATAGTTTCAGCTATATCTTCAACATATTTCTTATATGTTTATCAATTAAATTGGTCTAGCATGTTTCAATAGAACATAGATAATGCATATGCTACTGGACTTGTCAAATTTTTAATTATGCTCACTTTGTAGAACAAAAGTGGTCATTGTACGTAGATGTTAAATATATTTTTCCAACCCAGGACATTTGGGGTGTTGACTAAAATGTATAATTAAATATTCTCAGAAATGTCATGCTAAGTCTATTCTATTTTATCCTTTTTGCAGGCAGAGAAAAGGCATGTGGTTGGCTTGCAAGAGCAGGTAAGTTTCATATTGAACATTTGAATTTCTTAGATTGTTGGATCTTCATTTATATTGAATAGATTTTATGATCTCAGTAAGTTACTGAACTGCATGACAAGTTAAGCTATTTTAAGTGGTTAAAGAGCTAGTAGCTTCTAATGGACTTAATAATGAACATGGGTCACATAAATGGTCAAATATATTATATAGCCCATTCAACTGTGGTAATAGTTATGTTGCTATGTTGTTGTACGGATACAAATATAAAATGGACACAATGGCACGGATGTAGTATTATTCTAGCTATCCTCATATATTTGGAGTATTTGTCATGTCAGTTTTCCAGCCCCAAAAATATCCATCTTTGAAGCCTGAAGTTACCTGTACAAAAAATATAGGCTAAGTTCTGAAATCTGAGTCTTTTACTAAAGAATACTCTAATTGGGGTATTATTCTCATTGAAGAGCTGTAGAAATTTGCCACATGACCATGACAAAGTGTGATATCTTACCCGATGTAAAGTTGTGTATTGTGTACCAGAAGGAGTTGAATATTTGTATATATATTCTCATATATCCATGTTTTCTATCAAATAACCTGTTTATGTAACGCCCTAGTCCCAAAATACATAGAACCGAGTACGTGGACATGCCAGCTGCACATATACGAAGGATACTCCAATATATGGAATCCTCGTATACGTACATAAGTTGTATATAAAATAATCACATGCCAGAATAATATAACAATCTAATCTCATCACAGCTCAACACAGAAGATATAAGAGTTCAAAATAACTAAAAGTATCAAAAGATAGCCGGGTGGACATACCCACTCCAAACAGCTATGAAAAATAGTCTCACAAGGTTGGAGTCCAACCTCCGCAAAATAGAAAGAAAAGATGTAAAAATATCCACTAAATGTCTCAATAATGAGTAGACTAGAAATCAGCAAGAGATGCCTCGTCATCAATATAAGATGGATCCAGTGTCGCTCCGTACTCCTGCAAAAACTCGTCTAACCCTGGAGAGATAACCAGGTCCTCAGCCGGACGTAACAAGATACAAGAAAATACCATGTCATATAAATT
Organism: Iris pallida; assembly: GCA_029216955.1. NCBI lineage: Eukaryota > Viridiplantae > Streptophyta > Magnoliopsida > Asparagales > Iridaceae > Iris > Iris pallida. Next base: position 380,764 of record JANAVB010041818.1, read on the forward strand.
GTGATATATAATATCAAAGAAAGGGATGCATGCAATAGGGTTTCTGACCATTCTACTGTGAATATGCAGTTGAGAAATAATCCTTCGATGCATGAGCCCTGGCTGTAGATGGGATCAGTATAGTCCCCGTATAGGACACCAGGGGCCTACGTCCGTAACGTCCGAAGATCGTCAGAGGGCATCATGTGCAAGGGGTACGTCCATAACGCTCTGGGAAACGTCAGAGGGCGCCTGGGGCCTGCATCTCCGGAGGAGCGCACAGGTAATCAGGGAAGTGCAAAGAAGTCCAAACGTCAGGTATTCTTCTCCCCACCCAATGCCTAGTATCGTCATCTTCATGAGTGATATGAACCTCTAGTAACTACCAAGTCTTCTAACATGCAATTCTATTGGCAGTTACTCCTATCCATCGTACGCTCCCATACGTATCGGTGGCCAGCCGACTAAGCGGGTACGTGTCCTACATATGACTCACAACACATGGTAAAGCAAGTGTCAAGGCCGTATGAGATACACCAATACCTCATCAACATTGGGCGGTCACTAGGCTAAGTCAATACAAGAGAAATAAACAAAAGCAATAAAACTACCGATAAAATCGCTTGCACCCAAGTGTGACTTGGACGCACAGTTTTATAATAATAACAACAATGAAAATGCTAAAAATAAATAACTAAAAATAAGAATATGTAAATCACAGAGATGGTGACAAGGTATCTTGCCTGGCAGAGCACGAATAACAACTCCAAGCAATCAATCACGTTAGCAAGAAACCTCACAATCCACGAACGGCTGCGGATGCTGAAACAAACATCAAGAATGTTTCCGGTGTAAAAGATATATCTAGAAAACGTCTGTCTAAAAGTCCAATTCTGGAACATGGGCAAAATCATAATTTCGGGTCAAAACGATGTCCACCGTTCGATCCGTTTTGCACCGAAACGCGTGCCAATGTCTATGGTCTTAAAAATCATCAAACTATATGTCTACGGGTCTGGTTTGAGGAGACAAACTCAACTGTATGTCCAATTCGGATTTTGATGAGCTGTGTACAATTTTGTCCGTTGGATCGGATCGTGGGTCCGCCAAATAGGCCTCCCTATCGACCTTCTCAGAATTAGACCAAACTTGGCACGCGGGACGAGAATTTTTATTCGGTCATGCTGGCACAAGTTTTGTCTCGATACGACGAACGTACACGAAATTATGGCCAAGTTTGCAAAAGGTCGATACGGGGGTATCCCGACGGATACGCACTGATTTTGTCGTGTACGCACAACAAAATCGAGTTCCATTAGTTCCCACAAGTCGGCAACATCCATAGCGCCTTTCGATGTGTATAGTGCGCGACCACGTCGCCCGGTTTGTCGGGGCGCACGCCGTATCGGATTTTTTTAGAAATTCCTATACTTTTAAGGCAGTTTTTTGTCAACTTCAATGCTGAAAATAATTGTGCATAATAATCAAAAAGTTGATTTAAAAGGTGCGTTGTAAATTAGGTTATATTGTGTTTTACTATTTTTAATTAGTTTCTACGAAACCCTAATGTACAGATTGCAAATTGGCTTCCAAGTTTTCGTTTTAAAACAGTTTTAGTATTACAGAAAAACAGGTTTTTCTTCAACTTCGTCTCGATTTTTCGAGCAAGTCGATGGGTCATTTCGAAATCCACCTGGAGGATCTCGAAGAGGGTCATGTGGGCTTCGCATAGAAGTTTGTAGAAGCGAAAGCGAACGACGGAGGTTCTGTTTCGCGGCTCGGTTTTTCGTCGTTCTCTGGTGATACGGCGGTTGACGGTGAGGTGCAGGTGGCGGGGTAGCTGCGCAGGGTTGTCAACGAGGCTCGGGTGCAAGGAATCGAAGTTCGATGGAGGATTGAGAGAGAATTTTGAAGAAAATCAAATTTTTGGTTTTTCGTGTATATAGGATTTTAAATCCGAAATTAGATAGGATTTGATCAAGTTTTAGATTCAAATTTGGTCTAATATGGTGGAGAATCTAATTAGGATTTGTTAGGAAAAGATTTGACTCGATTTGGTGGAGAATTGGAGGTTTTTGGGTTTGAATCTCATGAAGAGATTCTCGTTCGGGTGCTCGTTAAAGGGGGGTGCGCTCGGGTTATGCTAGCTACTGTAGCATTGCTACAGTAGCAGCTGCTGCTGCCGTTTATTTTATTTTATTTTATTTTATTTTATTTTATTTTATTTACTTTTCCTTTCAAATTTTAATTGCATAATTTTATTTCATGTTTATATTTATCATTATTTTATCATTTATTTCTACCTTTATTATTTACTTATTATTATTATTTCTTTATTATTACTATTTATTTAATACTCCCACTCTTATAATTATTTATACACATTGTTTTAAGCTAAAATTACCCATTAATAATTAATTTAATATTTACAAAATTAGGGGGTTTTACAGTTTACAATTAGGTAATTACTGGAGCCATCCTATATAATGTAGGTGAAAAGCTTATCGAGCTTGTTACTTTAAGATATGAGATTCCTAATTTGTTAAAGGTGATCTAGCTCATTAGAGGACTAAGAAGCTACATATATCTATTCCCAAGTGTCGTAATATTCACTTCATAAATTTAATATATCCAACTTGATGCAGTCATTGTTCTTGTCATCCCAAGCAGCAGTACAAGCTTGTATCTCAAATCTAGAAGTTACAACTATGCTTAGTTCATGGTATCTCATGGTCGATATAACCTTCAAGGTACAGTAGCTGATGGTATCTCTATGTTATTGATTTCACTATGAAATACATATGGCAACATGTCATGCTTGCCAGTCCTTGCTGAAACAACAAAAACCATAAAAACCATAAATCGAACCTCCTCTTTCACTTGGTAGAGGAAACCAAAAAATAACTTAAATTGAGAAAGAATTGGCCCTTGTGTTTTGGATCGTCCACATAAATCCATTTTATTTGTATTCCAGTCATACCATGGCTTTGTCTAAAGCAATAACTTAAATTGAGGAAGAATTGGCCTTTGTGTGTTTTGGAATTGGCTTACATAGAATCCTTTTTTCTGTTTGGCTGTATCAAAATAAGCATATACTTTTATTATTATTATTACTGTTTACGCCAAATGATTAAATATATTTCTCTTCTTCTCTCCGAACTACATGAAAAATGAAGGTTCTGTAAATATGGGAGTGATGTACTCCGGCTGGATTTGCTACCTATTTTGATTTTATTGGTATAATTATCAGTTTTTGATGTTTAAGATGTATGAAAACTACATACTTTGGTTGAATATGTTTGTGGTTGGACAAGTATTGGATGTTTGTGGTTGGACGTGTATTGGATGTGTTGGAAGTTTGTGGTGTATGAATATACAGTTTATTAATATAAAATTAGATTTTATAGTTATTTGATGTATGTATATCTTCTGGATTGTTGATATTATGTGTGTTCGATTTATAATATATATAATTATAAATAAAATTTTGGCTATACAAAATTTAGCTTCTCTTAACGGTTATAAAACGTCAATAATTAACTCAATCCTGCTGCAGAAGGGTCTTCATTGATGGTTTTTAACCATCATCTAGGCCGATGTTAAGAAAAGTTTTCACCTACATTGGCGGTTTCTAAAATGCTATCTTGACGGCTAAAAGCAGTCAAGAAAACTACTTCATATGACGGCAAAAAATTGTCAAGAAAAGTCATGCCAGCGACCGTCAAGAAAAGGGGGTAGCTTTTCTTGACTCCAGCCTACTTGACGGATCCGCAACCGTCAAGATACCCCTTTCTTGACGGGAAAAAACTGTTAAGAAAGGCTTTTTTTTCTTGTAGTGAATTCATCTTCACTACAGTAGTACCGTGGTCTGAAGCTGGCTCAAACCCGCTCGTGTGCACCTGGCTCAAACTCGGCTAAATCTGAAGAGATCATCAGGTCCTCAGAGGACTAGCAAGATGCATAAAACATGTCTTTCTAATTGTTTATCATGCAAGAAGAAGACTAGGAATATAACAGGAAAAGACCAAGCAATAATGATACACGAATATGTGAATAACTACGCATAAATGAACTGCTGGAAGAAAACAATTGAACACATGTCAAGATGCCAACGGATAACCAAACCGTCACCCCTAACGTGGACTCACAGGTTTGAACAACTACTAACTCTCGCCCCTTGTGTGGACTCGCAGGTTAGCTTCAAGAATCACCCTCCCCCTAGTTTAGACTTGCAAGTGTGGACAACTACTAACCTTTGCCCCCAGGTAGACTCGCAGGTTAGCTTCAAGAATCAAAAACAAGAGATAGCAGTTCAGTTATGACTTACTCATCCTACGACATGGCTCAATCAAGCACAAGTGAGAAACATGTCCAATATGAACTACAAGGCTAACTGTGAACAAGGGCTATATATCAACAAGTAATCTATTAGTATACATGGTAGGAGAAAAACACACGTCGGCAATCAGTCAGAAGAAAACATGATAATGAGAAGAATAAGCATGTAAATAAGTTGTAAATAAGGACAATGTATACTTGCCTGTGGTCCTGAGCTACAGAGAGGGGGTCACAATCCGTATCCCGATCCAAGTAACCAATTTTATACATTTATACTGGAGTCAATATACAAATTAAGAGTACAACAATACTATCTATTTATTGTTAGGTTCCTAGGTCATTCTATACCAATTTCTTATTTTTGCTTTCACTTGTCTACTAGGCTAGGTCTCTTCTTACACTCTTGGGTCTAGACTAGAGAGTGATGCTAGTATCTTTTCAGTAGGCTAACCCATATTTACCTACTGTCACACCTGGGTCTGTCTCTAGGTTGCTCATGTACTTATCTGCTAACTCTAACCATCTAAACCTTAACCTATACATCTATACCCATGTTCCATACAATTGTGTGTCAAATCCCTCCTCTCTATCTAAGAGCCTAAGCCCTCACCTTCTACTGTCCCAGGCTAGGAAATGCCCACAGTACTCCATGTACCCAGGTTAGTAGTGTTAGGACACTTGGTCTTCCCACACTAGTCTGATACAGATTCACTCCTGGGTTCCTACCTGAACAACCTTTACTCCTATTTAATACCTATATTGAGTGTTAGCCCTACTAGAGATGGTACCAATTACTGTTGGTACAGAGATGAAGGACTCCTCTGACCTGACATGGGCACTCATAATGCTATTGACCTACCCCCAAGCTATCATAGACACAAGCCTAATTACCGATACTTCCTATTCAAATCTAACCGATACACTAATGATATCTCTATTCCACACTAACTATATATCTATAACGCAAATACTGATACCTAACAAACTAATACGAAGTGAAATCTAATGCAATATAAACTGGTACTAGTAAACTAATACCTACTGCTATGATGACTGACATGGATAGCCTATTCCTATATCTATGCTGATACCTCTTAGATACTAGAGTTTTCTATAGATACTTAACCTATACCATATGTTTGTAGCACATACATTCAAATATGATGACTTAGTACCCTTTACTAGTGTACCTCATGGTGTTTTCGGTCCGGTCCGGGCCGGCCCACGGTCCGGAGCGGCGGGCCTGACCGGGTTCGGGCCGGTCCAGGACCGGCCCACACATAATTTCGGTCCGGGCTAAGCCCGGCCCGGTTATTTTCAACGTGGCCCAGCCCGGCCCATTGAACCGGGACTAGTGGGGTCGGGCCGGTCCGGGCCTAGGCCGGTTCGGGCCGGTTCAGGCCGGGTTGACCGGACCGGCCCGGTTTTTTTGGATTTTTTTTTTTTTTTTTTTTTTTTTTTTTTTTTCTGTTTTTTGTTTAATTTAGTTTTTTAATAATTTTTTTTTTGTATTTTAATTTTAAAATTTTTTAACTTAAATGTTTATAAAAAAAATTTAAAATGTTTATACAAAATATGTTTAAAAAATATTTATAAAATGTTTATAATTTTATGTTTATACAATTGTTTATAAAATGTTTATACAAAATATGTTTATAAAATGTTTATAAAATGTTTCTTTTTAATAAAAATGTTTATAAAATGTTTTTACAAAATATGTATTTTCTTTTTAAAACCATTTAAAAACCATGTAAAAGTAATCATTTTTTTTGTATTTTAATTTTAAAAATAATCATGTAAAAGTAATCATTTTATAAAAATGTTTATAAATGTTTTTACAAAATAGTATTTTCTTTTTAAAACCATTTTAAAAACCATGTAAAAGTAATCATTTTCTTTTGTATTTTAATTTTAAAAATTTGTAACTTAAATGTTTATAAAATGTTTATACAAAATATTTATAAAAGTAATGTTTATACAATATATACAAATGTTTATACAAAAATGTTTATACCAATATTACAAATGTTTATAAAATTTATAAAAATTTTAAAAAAACATTTCTCCCTCTTCATTTATCCGGGCTTGGGACCGGCAAATGCTTGTTTGGCATAGGCGGAGTTAAAAAAATGTTTTTTTTTTAAAGTAAAAAAGTTTTTGAAAGTATAAGTTAAAAAATTTGAATAGTATAAGTTAAAATTAAAAATTTGAATAGTATAAGTAAAAAAAAAAATAGTTTTTGAAAGTATAAGTTAAATTTAAAATTGAAATGTATAATGTTAAATTACATACCTAATACCTTGCACCGTAGCCTCATTGTTGTTCGCCTTCATGCAATGAAAGCGATTCCAAATTCAGCTCGTGGATGTCATGATCTTCTCCATCTTTCTGGTTTTGTGTTCTTTTATCGGCAGCCAACCAATCTTGTACGCACACGATCGCTTCCAAAATATCGGGCTTCAAGCGTCTCCTCTATCGCTCAACATCCTCGAACTTGCACTAAACAGGACTCCGATGCTACCGTCGACACCGGAACCATCAGTAGATCACGTGCTATGTTAGAAAGCACAGAAAATCTCTTGTCGTGTCTCTTCCTCCATTCTAGAACGGCGAAGTGATCTGGAGTCTCATCTTCGTCTTGATAAGAGTTAAGGTAAGCAGACAACTCTTGAGTAGGTTGGGAAGATTGCTTTTGTTTCTTCCTTTGTAGTATGCGACCGGCTGCTGATAGCTTAGACGCCAAGCCGGAGCTACTACTAGCCCCCCCCTGAGTTGGTCGGGTCGACGTTGCTCCTTCTTCGTACAGTATAACTAACCTGTCCAAAGCCACTTTAACTTCTGCCTTCATGTCAGTAACGTCTATACCCATATATTCTCCATATCCTTCTAATAAAACCTCTACGCCATCCAATTTGATTGTAGGATCAAATATGGAAGCCAAACAATATAAAAGAGGTACTTCACCCCAATATTTCCTGAATTTGGCTTCCATATTTCTCACCGCAATTTCAAAATTTGGATAATCTCTATATTTAGAAAATAAATAAGACATGTTACAAAGTTCACGTAAAGCTAAGCAAGATGTGGGATAATAAACACCAGAAAGAGTTAATGTAGCATTGTAAAAAACTTCTAAAAATTCACAAACACTTTCAGCTGCTAACCAATCATCATCAGTAACCTGTCAAAGGTGACATCCGAAGTACAATAATAAATAGCACTCTTAAAAGGAATTGCAGATTTCAACATCAAGTAGGTGGAGTTCCACCTAGTTGGTATATCCTTCACAAATCTTCTAAAAGTCATACCAAAATGTGCGCAAGCGCATGCAAAACTTTGTTGTCTACTTGGAGACGAGTTTAGGTGGAGCAAGCATTGTCGCAGAGTGTCTAAATGGGGTTCAAAAAATTTTAAACATTCTTTAACAACGAAGTTAATTATATGGCAAGCACACCTAACATGCATAAGTCTACCTTCTAAAATAGGCTTAAAATTACTGACAAAGAAGACATAGCAGCATTGTTGTTTGATGCATTGTCCAAAGAGACAGAAATTTTTTTTGCGTGAATATCATATTCACGCACGTGTCTTGAAATCTCACTTGAAATTACAGCTCCCGTGTGTGGACATTCTATAAGTTTAGAGAGATGCATTTTTGCAACATCCATTGTGCATCTATATAGTGTGCAGTAATACAAATATAAGCATAACTCCATTTAGTAGTCCAAATATCAGAAGTAATAGCCAACTTACTAATATTTTGAAATTCCGCTTTCAAAGCGGTTTTCTGCTCGTTGAAGAGACGAATAGCCTCCTTTCGAGTTTGTTGCCTACTCACTTTAGTAAAGGAGGGTTTAGAGAAAGTGATACATAATCTCGTAAAGATTCGCTTTCACCCGTCGTGAAAGGAAGTTCGTCACGAATAATATGTTTAGTTAACTCGGTTTTATGCCGAGCAGCTGAGTAAGTAAAGTTACCAATTGAAGAACCGGTGGCGCCGAAGCTTATTTGGGTTTGGGACGCTTGAAGTGTGTCATTCCCGTAGCAAGTGTCGTAGTGTCTGGATATGGTCCCGGTGCCACCGCCCTTCTTCCATGCGTACTGGTTGCAACATTTCTTGCATTGCGCCTTGTACGGTGTCGGTTCCCCCTTGGCATCTAAAACCAAAGAACCATCAGGATTAGTTTCAAAAATTAAAGTAAAATAATCCCAATACTTAGACCTTTTTTTCTTTTCAGGACGTTGGTTGTACTAGCGACTTCCGGAGGAGATTGTTGGCACCCCTCCGGAATCGGATTAGTCGCAACTTGCTCAGGTGGAATTTCAGTACCGTCAAAAAAAGAACTAAAATAGTGGTATGTCTGTCCAGCAAGATCAGGTGGGTTTGAACCTTCACCAGCCATATATAAAATAAAATAAAGTAAACTACGTTAGAAGAAAGTAAGAGATTGAGAGGAAGATCGGGAAGTCGTAGAGCCGGAATGGAGTTGGGAGCGAGATCGGGAAGCCGTAGAGCACTGGGGAGGGAAAGTCGTAGAACACCAGAGCACCGTAGAGAGATGTAGAGAATTTGTGAGGAATGAGTTGTGTATGAAAAATGGAATTTTTGGGCTATTTATAGGAATTTTTTGGGATTATTTTGGTAATTTTAGGCCAAAAAAGACCAAAATACCCCTCCCAACGTTTTAATAACGGCTATATGGGAGGGGTATTTTGGTAAAAGAACCCCCCTCCCCCCCCAAACGGTCAAAAATTTGAAAAAAAAAAAAAAAAAAATCAGCCTCCCAACGGTCGGCTCAGGCTGGACCGGTCCCAGCGGGCCGGGCCTGTTTTTTTAAAAAAAAAAAAAAATTTTGACCGGTCCGGGCCGGGCCGGGCTCGGGCTGGGGGGGGGGGGGGGGGCCCGACCCGAACCGCTATAGCGTGGGGGGCCGGGCCGGTTCGGGCCCAATGCGGGCCGGTCCGGGCTTATAGGGGGGCGGGCCGGTCCGGTCCACGGGCGGGCCCGGGCCGAACCGGCCCAGTTAACACCATGAAGTGTACCTTGTTTGTAACAGCAAGTTGTAGCTGCAACTTCAGTAGTTTTACAATTGCTCTAGTGCCAAAACCCACCCTTATTCCCGTGGCTTCTCTGCGAGTACCAAGTCTGATTTATACTGACACCCCCTTCATGTGCAAAATCTGCACTTGACCCTATAGTTTTCTAATGTCCCAACCTCTAGTCTATAAATTCCTTAGTACTAGCTAGTGATACTCCATGATACTTGGCCTACCCACAACTTGATTTGTCCTGAACCACACATACATCATATGTCCATCTGCGCTCATAAGCTACCTATGAGTTATGGTGGCGCTTCTGTCCTGTAGGACCTAGTAGACCACATATGACATACCGGGCACTCCCTTAACAGTGGTTAACAACAAAACCTATTGGCTAACTTCTAGAGAATGACAAGTTTGGAGTTTCATCTATGAATTACCTACAACTGACTTGGTGTACAAAGAAAAAAATAACATGCGATTAGATACAAGGAGAATTCATATAGTAGTATCTAATGGATACAAGAAAGTTACATGGCAGTATCAGAGAAACCACTATTGCAGTACCTAATGGGTTAGAAAGGAAGTTCACCTGCTAGTATCCATTGAGTACAAGGAACTCATGTAACAGTGTCACCCCCACTTTCCTAAAAAGGGTTAATATAATCATTTATATTATTTTATTATTTTTAATATTATTTAAATTATTATCGCTAGTGTTTTTACATTGTTAGTTAGATAGGTATTTTGTTGATATATATATATATATATATATATATATATATATATATATATATATATATATATATATGTTCAATAAGTTTTTATTATAAAACTTTTAATATATTAAATAAATATAGATACGAAATATTTATTTTTAATTATTAAAATAATTTTAGAATTGTTTGGTATTTATTTTATTTTATGTATATATATATATATATATATATATATATATATATATATATATATATATATATATAAAGAAGGAAAAAGAATTTTTAAATAAAAATAATATGTATAAGTGGTTAGTTTTTATATAATAAAAATATATGTATGTATGTCTGTATGTATGTATGTATGTATGTATGTATGTATGCATATAATTGATATATATATAAATTATTAAAGTAATAAAGAAAGAAAGAATAAAAAAAAGTGAATAAGACAAAAGAATAAAAACCAAATGCTAGCAAACAATCATCACAACACACAAATACACATGCTGTGCTCAACCAGAGCACAATAGCCCTTAGCTAAACCGAGCCCACATGGGTTTCTTCCCCTCATTGTTTTTCAAACCCGAGAGCACATATAGTCGACCCCCCCATATATATATATATATATATATATATATATATATATATATATATATATATATATATATAAGAGAAAGAGACGGACTTTTACAAAAATCCTAACCCAAACCTTGCCGCACACCTCCCCGCCTTCCCGATGACCCAGCGCCGCCACCACGACCGCCGGGGCCGCCGCCAGTGGCCGAAACACGTGCGCGCATGCACGTTTGACATCAGCAGCGAGCACTGCTGTCACTCCCCGTTCCCAGAATACGTATTTTTATACGTGTACTGCTTGAATGTATTTATTTAATATTTATCATGCACTTGTTCTGTATTTAAATTCTTCAATTTTGCGCTTATTAATTTTCCTGTATTTTATTTTTTGTTTTTGTTTTAGCCCTTGGCTTAGTATGTTCATTAAACCAATTTGGTTTAGCTTGGTTCATCATGAAAAGGAGTGGATGACCTAGATCTTGTAGGAAGGAATGGGTGGTGGAGATTGACTTGGCTTGATATTTATTCCCCTTTTACTTTTCTCTCTTCATTTCTCACATTTACTTCTTCTTCTTCATCCTCCATTACTCTCCCACCTACCCATTTGGAGAGGCAAGTACATCTTGCACACCATGAGGGATTTCATGCATCCCCATTTATTTTTAATCCATGTTGTTTATCTTCTCTTCCTCTACAAGTTTAGGTCTTGAAGTTCTTGATTTCCATGGATGGTTGGGTGTAGATCTAAATTTTAAGTTTTGGTTTTTCATATGGATTTTATGGTTTTGATCTATCAAACTTTGTTGTTTTCGAAAATAAGTGGTTACATGTTGTAGAGAATTCAATTCTACCAAAGTTTGGCTTTTGAAAAGTTATATTTCGACTTGTTTTGAGGAAGTTATGGCCAAAAACATTTTTGGTCATTTCTATGTTCATTTGTCCGCATGTCGCAGTTGAGCCGCGTAGATGTCGCGAATGGGTCCCATAGGCCGCATATCGCAGTTGAACCGCATAGATATCGCGAATGGGCCCGCATAGGCCGCATGTCGCAGTTGAGCTGCATATGGTGTCGCGAATGGGCCGCATAGGCCGCATGTCGCAGTTGAGCCGCATATGGTGTCGCAGTTGGGCCCCATAGGCCGCATGTCGCAATTGAGCCGCATAGATGTCGCGAATGGGCCGCATAGGCCGCATGTCACAGTTGAGCCGCATATGGTATCGCGAATGGGCCGCATAGGTCGCATGTCGCAGTTGAGCCGCATATGGTGTCGCAGTTGGGCCGCATGGGTCGCATGTCGCAGTTGAGCCGCATATGGTATCGCAGTTGGGCCGCATGGGCCGCATGTCGCAGTTGAGCCGCATAGATGTCGCGAATGGCCGCATAGGCCGCATGTCGCAGTTGAGCCGCATATGGTGTCGCGAATGGGCCGCATAGGCCGCATGTCGCAGTTGACCCGCATAGGTGTCACGAATGGGCCGCATAGGCCGCATGTCACAGTTGGGCCGCATAGGTGTCGCGAATGGGCCGTATGAGCCGCATGTCGTACTTGGTCCGCATGCATATCGCAGAATAGGTCGCATAATGCCTATTTTGGCTATTTCAAACTGTTATATGTCCTAATTGACCGAATTGTGGCTAGAATTTCTTCCAACTCCCAACATGAAAGTTGTAGATATTTTTCTTGGCTTCAAGAATATGTTACTAACTATTTTATGTAACTTATAGACTCGACCATGCTTAATACTAGTTTGACTTTCATGCCTTGTCACGAATTTACCTCGACTATTACTTTGACTAATAATGATCATGCGTTCCTAGTTGGAACTAGAAGACTGGCTAGTCGTCTTATTTAATTGAATGAGACACGTTCATGTATGAACCATGAACCATTGCGATCGACTAGCCGATCCGAACATTGGTATATGAACACATGTTGACTTCCATTTTTCTGCAAAAGCAGCATGTGTACTTTACGGTCAAGGTATGATTATTCCGTGGCTAGGCTTTATTGTTGTATTACGCTATGTAGGACCTACAATCTAGCCGCATGGGCATCGTTGTAGAGTTATGCATATCGTACTCTGTACGGGAGTACTCATTCAGAATGATCATGATCCACGACATGAGATTTCAATTAACATAGGGACTACTAAGATAAATAAAAATAACTATTGCATGGAGAGAATGGATTCTCGAGTTCTTACATGGCAGCCATCTCGGGACAATTAGTGTCCCGACATGCCGGCTGGTTCCCACGGATACTGCAAATCTGCCACACGGGTGGGGAGTGGTATCTGTTTATATTTACTGTACATTAATGACGGACGTCCCGCTGGGACACGTCTAATTCATGATTGGCGCAATTGATTATTGGGTAGACTAGTCTTGCTTGTACATTGTAAGAACTGAGGAATCTCTTATTGCATGTTTCTAAGATAACTTGGAACTCACAGTAGCAAGCCGTAGTAGTTGCATGGCCATTTAAATTGATTTGTTTGTGCACTGTACCTACTCTGTTAACTACTGAGATGAGCAGAATGTCAGGACATGACGGATCAACTTCTGTCCTTGTTTGGTTGGAAAGTTGGCTTGAAGTGTCGTGATGTTGTGCGAACCCCAGTAGCAAGCAGAGATCTATTTTATTCTTAATTCTTACTACTGGTTCTAATTTCTCATATCGTGCTTCCTTGCGATACTTGCTATTAGAGGTCTAACCTCTCTGGTTTTGCATGGCCAGATTTAGAGACAGTTCCCGAGGACTCAGCTTACTTCCACCTCTAAGATGGTCAATACTAGAGGAATGATCGCCGGAGGACACGAGTGGGTCCCTTACTTCCCTGCTCGTTTTTACTATTTACTTCACTTTTGTCGTTTGGCACCGACATGTTAGTCGGATTGTCTTGTACTTACTTTTGCATAATTGTAACTAAGTCAGACTGCAGCTGATAACAATTGTGTATACGTTGCTACATCATCTGGCTAAGTTTTGTACAGCCATATCTTAAGAACATTTTGACCAAGCGTTTGGGACGCCTTACTGTTTTATCTTACATGTTCTCTATTTACTGTTTCTTGTTTGAATGATTGAGACAATAGATGTTAAGTAACCCTAGTAAGACTCTCATATAGTATGCACCCCCTCGTCTTTTAGACAGCAATGATCGTATTATACGGTATTCTTCTACCCGTAATACGTAGCTGGCTGAGTCTTTCCCCCGCTCTCCGGTATTCCGGTTCTGGGGCGTGACAAGGTTTTAGTGGTGGCCCATGCAGGTCTGATTTCCGACTTGTGGGGTGTTTTAATTTATAGGATGTCTCAATCACACATGTTTTCCTTGATCTCATGATTCGTTACTCTCGACTCTAGCTTGACATTCCGGTATCCTTTGACTTCATTGATCTTTCCTGTCTGATCGTTTGATTGTTCTCTTGTCCCTTTTCTTAGGGGTACTTCATCCGCATCTGCCAGGACTGGACAACAACAACCTGGGCAACACGGACAACCTGACCATGTTGGTCAACAACAAGGGCCAGTACTATCTCAAGAGACTATCCAAGAAGAAGTGATAGTAGAACCAGCAGCTGGACCGCAGTATCCGGAGGTTCCAACACCACCAATAGTTCTACCCACCCCTGTGGAAGTGGACACACCAGCCCTTCTGGAGATCATGAGAGGGATGATGGCCACTCAGCAACATCAGATGTTGGCCCAGCTACGCATGCACGCTCAGTTGTAAGAGCAGAATGTACTACTCAACCAAGGATTGCAGACGACTTTGGAAAGAGGGGTGAGGACAGATTCAGGAGCCTCAACCAGATTTTGCAAGTACAACCCCCGTCGTTTCGAGGGCACGGAAGATGCCATTTCAGCAAATGCATGGCTTAAGGATATTGAGGCTATTCTGACAGCGGCTAAGGTTCCGACAGAAGAACGTGTGGATCTAGTGAAGCTGTTACATCAGGACCTCGCACGTGATTGTTGGAAATCAGAAGAAGTGGGGATCAGACGTCCTGTTGCTTGGGACGATTTTACTGCAAAATTCAAGACGAAGTACTATGGAGTTGTGGTGCGGTTTGAGCTACAACAGAAATTTATCAACCTCAAGCATGCTGGCAAGACAGTGGATGCTTATGCAGCAGAGTTCTGCAGACTGAGTAGGTTAGCCCCGGAGCAACAGAGAGCCAGAGGGCTATGAGGTTTCAGCAAGGGTTTCATCTTGAACTCTTACAATTAATTGAGGGGCACAACTACCAGACTTTTGATGAGGTGTTGACGGCAACCCGAAGGCATGAGATCACCATTTAGAGGATCACAGCAAGGACTGGAGGTCAGAAGAGATCTCACAATCAGATTGAAGGAGGAGGGGGAGTAGCGCCCCGAGTTACACCGTCTCCTGGCGTTCGTATCCACGATGTAGCGATGCGAGGACCAGCACCACCAGCAAGGCAACAACAGCAACAGAGGAAGAACCAGCAACCCCCGACGGGCTGCACTTATTGTGGGAAGGCAGGGCACACTAGAGGTGTGTGTCGAGCGTTGAACGGACAGTGTTTGATATGTGGAAGTCCAGATCATCAGGTTTCCACCTGTCCTATGAATTCGAGGTCAGGAGGACCAGTACAATAATTTCCTGCTCTGCCAGCACCACGGGCAGGCCAGTATCGAGGACCAGCGGTGGCAGTGAGACCGTTGGCACAACGTCCGTTGATATCGCAGGCTCAGATGTTTCGGCAACAGGGACCGCCGATGCAGCAACAACAACATAGACCACCCCAGCATCACCAAGGCAGGGGCCAACAGCAGCACCAGGCTAGACCGCAGCATGGGAACCAACAAGGAGGCCGAGGGCAGGCATTCAATCTGTCCTTGGAAGAGGCATTGGCATCGGGAGATGTAGTGGCAGGTAACATTATCGTCGCCTAATATCCCGCAGTAGTATTGTTTGATTCGGGAGCATCACACTCATTTATATCTGTACAATTTACGACACGACAAGGAATGGAATTCGAGGCATTGCTAGGGAGGTTGAATATACTCACTGGTAATGGGCTCGTAGGAGTTAGTAGAGTTATTCTAGCGTATTGTATTGTAGTGTGCGAGCGTTCCTTACCCGCCAGGTTGATAGAATTTCCTATGAAGAATTTTGACGTCATCTTAGGCATGGACTGGCTGAAAGATTGTTGTGCCATAATAGATTGCCGTAGAGGGGGTGTATCTTTTAATATTCCAGGCATGGAGCAGTTTACCTTAGTTAGATCAGAGGCAACTCAACAAAAAGAAGGAATAGTAGCGACAATGGAAGAAATTCAAGTCCCGAAGATAGTTAAAGAGTTTATTGACGTCTTTCCCGAGGAACTTCAAGGTTTACCCCCAGTTAGGGATATTGAGTTCAGTATAGAATTGGCACCTGGAACTCAACCGATATCAGATCGGGTTTACAGAATGGCAGATTCCGAGCAGGCCAAGGTGTATCAGCACGTAGAGGGATTGAAGACGAAGAAGTTTATCCGAGACAGTGAATCACCATGGGCAGCACCGGTGGTACTTGTAGGGAAGAATGATGGGTCATCAAGATTGTGCATTGACTACAGAAAGCTCAACGCGGCGACAGTAAAGAACAAGTACCCATTACCGAGAATCGATGACTTGTTTGATCAGTTGAGCAGAGCAAGAGTTTTCTCCAAGATAGATCTTCGATCAGGGTATCATCAAGTTAGAGTTCGAGAAGAGGATATTCCCAAGACAACATTCAGGTCGAAGTACGGGCATTACGAATTCCTAGTTATGCCGTTTGGTTTGACCAATGCTCTAGCAATATTTATGGATTTGATGAACCGCATCTTTATGCCATACTTAGACCAATTTATCGTTGTGTTCCTCGGCGACATTCTTGTATACTCAGCTAGTGAAGAAGAGCATGAAGATCACCTCAGGAAAGTGTTGCAGGTTCTGAGAGAGAACCAGTTGTACGCCAAGCTCAGCAAGTGTGAGTTTTGGACGGATCGAATTTCATTCTTGGGGCACATCATATCAGGGGCTGGAGTAGCAGTGGATCCCAAGAAGGTAGAAGCAGTAGAGAGTTGGCCAGTACCTAAGACCGTAGCTGATGTGCGTAGTTTCTTGGGATTGGCAGGATATTACAGAAGGTTCATATCAGACTTCGCAAGACTTTCAGTACCCATGACCCGCTAGACACGGAAGGATGTGCCATTCGTCTGGTCGGCAGAATGCCGGGCATCATTTGAGAATTTGAAGCAGAAATTGATATTAGCACCTATTCTTACATTGCTAGTTGGACCCGGAGGTTTTACCGTTTATTGTGATGCGTCAGAAAAGGGACTTGGGTGTGTCCTCATGCAGCATGGAAGGTGATAGCGTATGCATCTAGACAACTTCGGGACCACGAGAAGAATTATCCAACTCATGACTTGGAGTTGGCGGCATTAGTATTTGCTTTGAAGCTATGGAGGCATTACTTGTACGGTGATCGATTGGACATGTACATAGACCACAAAAGTCTGAAGTACATCTTTACTCAGAATGAACTGAACATGAGGCAGAGAAGATGGTTAGAGTTGATCAAGGATTACGACATGGAGCTTCAGTATCACCCAGGCAAGGCTAACGTGCTAGCAGATGCTCTTAGCAGGAGAGGCGGCGCATTTATGTTGACATCACAAAAACATATTTGAGAAGATCTTCAGGAGATGGGGATCGAGGTTATACTTCCTAGTGATATAGGAATTCTGGCAAGTCTACGGGTTCAATCCGACTTGGTAGACAGGATCAAGGCAGCTCAGGCACAGGACCCAAGGATCCAGAAGCTTAGGACAGAATGTGAGTCAGGACTCAGAAAGGAGATAAAAACTTACGAAGATGGTACACTTAGGTTTGGATCACGCCTATGTGTGTCTAGTGGAGATATCAGACATGAGGTTATGACAGAAGTCCACAGTTCTCAGTATTCTATACACCCTAGAGGGACCAAAATGTACAAGGATATCAAGCAGCACTTCTGGTGGAACGGAATGAAGAGGGAAATAGCTAGATTCGTTTTCCGTTGCTTAATATGTCAGCAAGTGAAGGCTGAACAACAAAGGCCAGCTGGATTATTACAACCGCTTCCTATCCTGGAATGGAAGTGGGAATATATTACAATGGACTTTGTGACCGGTTTACCGAGATCACCAAGTGGTAAGAATGCTATTTGGGTGATAGTAGATCGGCTTACGAAGGTGGCACATTTTCTTCCTTTTAGAGTGGGGCAATCTACAGAAAAGTTGGCAGAGTTGTACATGCAGCAAATAGTCAGGCAGCATGGGGTCCCTGTCAGTATTGTGTCAGACAGAGATACCCGCTTTACGTCACATTTCTGGAAGAGTCTACATTATAGTCTGGGTACCAAGTTGAGATTTAGCACGGCTTACCACCCACAGACGTACGGGCAATCAGAAAAAACAATTCAGACTTTGGAAGATATGTTACGAGCTTGCACCCTAGATTTTGGAGGATCTTGGGAGAGTCACTTGCACTTAGTCGAGTTCTCATATAACAACAGTTATCAAGCTAGTATCCAGATGACGCCTTTCGAAGCACTATATGGTAAGAAGTGTAGGTCGCCACTGGCATGGGATGATATCGGGGAGATGAAGATGCTAGGCCCAGAAATGATTGTTCAGATAGTTGAAGTGGTTAAGGGAATTAGAGAGCGACTTTGAGTTGCGCAAGATCGACATCGTCATTGGGCGAACCAGCATCGTAGGCCGCTAGAATTTTCTGTTGGGGACCACGTTTTCTTACGGATCTCACCTACTCATGGGATCATTAGATTTGGCGTTCGCGGGAAGTTGAGTCCGCGATACGTAGGCCCATTTGTTATCCTTGATAGGGTAGGCGATGTTGCTTATCGTTTGTCCCTTCCACCTTCGTTACGAGAGGTGCATGATGTGTTTCATGTATCTCAGTTGCGTAGGTATATATCGGACCAAAGCCATATCTTCGATCATTCTGAACTGGTTGTTCGTACCAACCTGTCTTACGAGGAACAGCCTGTGTCCATTTTGGACCGAAGGGAGAAGATACTCAAGAACCGAACAATTAGCCTTGTCCGTGTTCCTTGGGGACATCACTCCTTAAGAGAGTCAACGTGGGAACGTGAGGATGATATCCGATCACGGTACCCGCACCTATTTGACTCACAAGGTATATTTCTTTTCGTGTACCTTGATTGTCTTGATTCCTCATGCTTATCACCCTATGAGTAGAAATTACTTGATGTCGTAGATTGATAAATATGGATATATTACTTGCTATTTGACATTGTAGAATAGCTGCTTGCTCAAATTGCTTGTACTTATATTAGTCTACCTCTGACATTTCTGTCCTGCTTAGATCTGAAATTTCGAGGTCGAAATTTTTCTAAGGAGAGTAGAGATGTCACTCCCCGTTTCAGAATACGTATTTTTATGTGTACTGCTTGAATGTATTTATTTAATATTTATCATGCATTTGTTCTGTATTTAAATTCTTCAATTTTGCGCTTATTAATTTTTTTGTATTTTATTTTTGGCTTTTGCTTTAGCCCTTGGCTTAGTCTGTTCATTAAACCAATTTGGTTTAGCTTGGTTCATCATGAAAAGGAGTGGATGGCCTAGATCTTGTAGGAAGGAATGGGTGGTGGAGATTGACTTGGCTTGATATTTATGCCCCTTTTACTATTCTCTCTCTTCATTACTCACATTTACTTCTTCTTCATCCTCTATTACTCTCTCACCCACCCATTTGGAGAGGCAAGTACATCTTGTACACCATGAGAGATTTCATGTATCCCCATTTATTTTTAATCTATGTTGTTTATCTTCTCTTCCTCTACAAGTTTAGGTCTTGAAGTTCTTGATTTCCATGGATGGTTGGGTGTAGATCTAAGTTTTAAGTTTTGGTTTTTCATATGGATTTTATGGTTTTGATCTATCAAACTTTGTTGTTTTCGAAAATAAGTTGTTCCATGTTGTAGAGAATTCAATTCTACCAAAGTTTGGCTTTTGAAAAGTTATATTTTGACTTGTTTTGAGGAAGTTATGGCCAAAAGTAATTTTGGTCATTTCTATGTTCATTTGTCCGTGTCGCGAATGGGCCGCATAGGCCGCATGTCGCAATATGGTGTCGCGGTTGGGCCGCATAGGCCGCATGTCGCAGTTGAGCCGCATAGATGTCGAGAATGGGCCCCATAGGCCGCATGTCGCAGTTGAGCCGCATAGATGTCGCGAATGGGCCGGATAGGCCGCATGTCGCAGTTTAGCCGCATATGGTGTCGCGAATGGGTCGCATAGGCCGCATGTCGCAGTAGAGCTGCATATGGTGTCGCAGTTGGTCCGCATGGGCCGCATGTCGCAGTTGAGCCGCATAGGTGTCGCGGTTGGGCCGTATAGGCCGCATGTCGCAGTTAAGCCGCATATGGTGTTGCGAATGGGCCGCATAGGTCGCATGTCGCAGTTGAGCCGCATAGGTGTCGCGAATGGGCCGCATAGGCCGCATGTCGCAGTTGGGCCGCATAGGTGTCGCGAATGGGCCGTATGAGCCACATGTCGCACTTGGTCCGCATGCATGTCGCAGAATAGGCCGCATAATGCCTATTTTGGCTATTTCTAACTGTTATATGTCCTAATTGACCGAATTGTGGCTAGAATTTCTTCCAACTCCCAACATGAAAGTTGTAGATCTTTTTCTTGGCTTCAAGAATATGTTACTATTTTATGTAAGTTATAGACTCGACCATGCTTAATACTAGTTTGACTTTCATGCCTTGTCATGAATTGACCTCGACTATTAATTTGACTAATGATTGATCATGCGTTCCTAGTTGGAACTAGAAGACTGGCTAGTCGTCTTATTTAATTGAATGAGACACGTTCATGTATGAACCATGAATCATTGCGATCGACTAGCCGATCCGAACATTGGCATATGAACACATCTTGACTTCTATTTTTCTGCAAAAGCAGCATGTGTTCTTTACGGTCAAGGCATGATTATTTCGTGGCTAGGCTTGATTGTTGTATTACGCTATGTAGGACCTACAACCTAGCCGCACGGGCATCGTTGTAGAGTTATGCATATCGTACTCTGTACGGGAGTACTCATTCAGAATGATCATAATCCACGGCATGAGATTTCAATTAACATAGGGACTACTAAGCTAAATAAAAATAACTATTGCATGGAGAGAATGGATTATCGAGTTCTTATATGGCAGCCATCTCGGGACAATTAGTGCCCCGACATGCCGGCTGGTTCCCACGGATACTGCAAATCTGCTACACGGGTGGGGAGAGGTATCTGTTTATATTTACTGTACATTAATGACGGGCGTCCCGCTGGGACACGTCTAATTCATGATTGGCACAATTGATTATTGGGTAGACTAGCATTGCTTGTACATTGTAAGAACTGTGGAATCTCTTATTGCATGTTTCCAAGACAACTTGGAACTCATAGTAGTAAGTCGTAGTTGTTGCATGGCCGTTTAAATTGATTTGTTTGTGCATTGTACCTACTCTGTTAACTATTGAGATGAGCAAAATGTCAGGACATGACGGGTCAACTTCTGTCCTTGTTTGGTTGGAAAGTTGGATTGAAGTGTCGTGATGTTGTGCGAACCCCAGTAGCAAGCAGAGATCTATTTTATTCTTAATTCTTACCACTGGTTCTATTTCCTCATATCGTGCTTCCTTACGGTACTTACTATTAGAGGTCTAACCTCTCTGGTTTTGTATGGCCAGATTTAAAGCAAATTTCTGAGGACTCAGCTTACTTCCGCCTCTAAGATGGTTAATACTAGAGGAATGATCGTCGGAGGACACGAGTGGGTCCCTTGCTTCGCTGCTCATTTTTACTATTTACTTCATTTTTGTCGTTTGGCACCGACATGTTAGTCGGATTGTCTTGTACTTACTTTTGCATAATTATAACTAAGTCAGACTACAACTGATAACAATTGTGTATACGTTGCTGCATCATCTGGCTAAGTTTTGTACAGCCAGATCTCAAAAACATTTTGACCAGGCGTTTGGGACGCCTTACTGCTTTATCTTACATGGTCTCTATTTACTGTTTCTTGTTTGAATGATTGCGACAATAGATGTTGAGTAACCCTAGTAAGACTCTCATGTAGTATGCACCCCCTCGTCTTTTAGACATCATTGATCGTATTATACGATATTCTTCTACCCGTAATACGTAGCTGGCTGAGTCTTTCCCCCGCTCTCTGGTATTCCGGTTCTGGAGCGTGACAACCGCGGAGCCAACTTCGGAGCGACATTTCGTCGCGCACGCTCGATCGATTTTCCATCCGTTTCTTCGGATATGATCCTAACCTATACACCTTTAATCCTCTTCAAATAGTATGTGTTAGTTCGCATCGTGTGCAACGAAAAATGAGTTCCAAAATCGAGAAAAACTTGATTTATTGGACGTTAGAAACTGTCCCGAAATGCCAACTTGGTGGTACATTTGCGACCAGAATATCGCAAACCATGGAAAACCTTCTAAAGAGACTTGTAGACAACATATAGGAGATCAAAAACATTCTTTTAGATTTAATTTTCATGCATTATACAGAAAGTTATTTGTTTGTGAAGATTGAGAAAAAATAGGTTTTCAAAACTGAATTTTTAGAAAAATTGTCCCAATACACCGTCCGTCCCGTCAATCCAGGCGACGTGGTCATGAACCGAAAGCATCGAAAGGTGCGTATCGACTTCGTGGACGTGTGGGATTTGACGAAATTTAAATTGGTCGTGTGTGGGCGACGAATTTGATGCGTATCCGTCAAATTTTACCGTATCGACCTTTTTGTAAATTTGTCAATTACTTTGTGCATGTTCGTCACATCGAGACGAAACTTGCGCCAACAGGACCATATCATTTTTCTGGTCCTGTATGCCAAGTTTGGTCCGATTCTGAGACGGTCGATCGAACGCTATTTTGGCGGGCTCGCGATCCGATCTAACGGGCGAATTTGTGCACGGTCCACCGGAATCAAACTTTGGACATACGGTTGGATTTGTCTTGTCAAACCGGACCTGTAGACATGTAGTTTGATGACTTTAGAGACCGTAGATTTTGGCACGGTTTTCGGTATAAAGCGGTTCCAACGACGGACACCGTTTTGACCCAAAATTACTATTTTGCCACTGTGTCCAGAATTGGACTTATGGGTAGGCATTTCTAGCTAATTTGACCATTCTGAGAACGTGGTAATGCTTATTTCAGCATTAGGAGACTGTTGTGCGAGTTGACCGTTCGTGGCTCATTGAGTGGTTTGTAGTTCGATTTTCTCAGCTCAGGACAACAGGTAAGTACATTCTCGGATAGTTTTCATTGCTTTGATATCTAATGTATCCAATTCAATTGTAGTGTTATACTTGATTCTCGATACGAGGATATACGGACTAGTATACGTTGAATCTCGTCATGAGATGTCATTCCTGGTTTACCTGGTATATGAGTACATTGTTCGATATTGTTTCTTGTACTTGTATAGACACCGATTTGGGAGTAGGCTGGCCCCCTGCTCTTCGAATCCCGTGTCATAATGTGTCATGTCTGGATCCATTATACTACTCGGGGATAGGAAGTTATTAGAGGTTTTGTAATCATTACCCCCACTTGTTTATTACTTGTACATAGCTCCACCCTCACAACACGTAGGGTGTAGCCTGACCTTATACTACTTGTGCATAGCTTTCCATTTTGGCCGGCCTGATCCCTACACTATTATAATACCTGTGCATAGCCGGTCAAATGAAACAGTTTGATCTTGACCCAAGCCGATCACATAACGCTCTAATATCTCATGGCACTTACTTTATAGGTTTATATCGTACATCAGATTACATTTACTGCTTATTCTAGCTTTATCTTACATCTCACCCATGATATGCTATTCAGTTCTTTTATACAGTTTTAGTTCCAGTTTTTGACATTCATCATTTATTTTATTATGATTGTCTCTTATAGTATTTATCAATTCACATGGAACTGTTGTTGGTGTTTGTACTTGCTCATATCCTGACAGGATAACTTCTATTATTTTTCAGAGGATTTAGATGTAGACTGCCCGACCTACTACGGGTTTGGCATAGATGGAGTCTACGATCAGGACCTGCTTGTGGACCTGGTGCTCGTAGAGGACGTACCGCCTGTAGTGGCTTAGTTTAGCTAGATTTTGTCTGGACTGTATTCCAGCTTAATACTTTGAGATTTGTAATATTTATTTAGGATCTTGTGTTATGTCTTTAAAATTCTGAACTTGTGATTGTGACTCAGCACTATTCAGACTATTTACTTCACCTTTATCTTTATCTTTTCATTGTGCTTATCTTCCTTAGATTTATGTGATTGAGTTGTGATTATATTCCTTTGTGCGGAGATGACATGTTATATTATTGTGTCTTAGATATTGTATGTTTTAGATGACCTTTACATCGTTCTACCGTCGATGCTACGGCGTAGGCTAGACGTACCCACGTACTCGTGCCCTTAAACAGGGTGCGGATCGTGACACATTTTTATGGTGGCCCACGCAGGTCAGAGTCGCAACTAGTGTAATTTCGTAATGGTACTCGACTTAGAGTACTAATTGCGAGCCTGCTATTAGGATGTAGGTTCTAGGTTATGATAGGAGTTACTCAATCACAGTTAGGACTTCTTAAGAGATTCCTGGGACGACCCTTAAGAATCTTGTTTGAACGTAAATTTAAAATCCTTTCCTTTTGTTTCTGTTCACCCTTGCTCCTTCTTATTGAATTTGATTTGATGGATCATCGTTGGTTTTGATTTTCATATCGAGATGAATTTTATGGCCTGAGTTACGGTATCTTCTGAGAACATATGTTGACGGAAATAACAGATAAGGTAAAACGTCTACTTGGTTGTGGAACCTAGAGTTTATTGCAGCTATATTAGCCGGCGTTGCGAAAACGTAGGGACCTGACTTCGGATGTACATATCTTGGTTATGAGATTTAGGATTTCTCACAGCCATACTAGTCGGCGTCGCGAGGATCCCAGACGACATAATTATAGAGGTGCATACCCAGTTGTGGAATCTACCGTTTATCGCAGCTTTGCTTACTGGCGAGGCGAGGATTTTGAGTATCATGATTTTGGACAGGCGCCTATGATTATCAGATTGTATCTTGATAAGGGTCCAAACATATCATCTCTATCATTTCACTTCTATTATTATAGATTATATTCCATCATCAATTATCTTAGGAGTAGAGATACTTTCAGTTAGAGTTGTCAGGACGGGCCGGCGGGGCGGGCCGGCCCGTAACCCACCATAACCCACTATTTAGCGGGGCGGGGCGGGCCAACCCACCATTTGAACGGGCCTGAAAATCCCAGCCCAGCCCAACCCGCCGGCGGTCCGCGGGCCAGGCGGGCCAGCTCGCTTCACCAATGCCATCACAAAAACAAAAATTAAGAATGCCAGGATCAAAATTGCAGCTGCCAAATGCCAATGCCAGGATCAAAATTTCAATCTCCAAATGCCAATGCCAGGATCAAAATTGCAGCTGCCAAATGCCAATGCCAGGATCAAAAATTCAAAATTGCAGCTGCCAAATGCCAAGTTGCAGCTGCCAATTTCAATCTCCAATTTCACATGACATGATGACAGTACTGAATCTACTGATTTCGAATGCAACCAGTGATTGCCAATCACATGATTCACATTGCAATGCAACATCCATTACTAAAACAAACTTTCCAGGCTCCAGCAAATGCTTAAAGAAGAGTACAAAATATTAAGAGAGAGAGAGAGAGAGAGAGAGAGAGAGAGAGGACCTTTCGGTTTCGGCCTTCGGGGTCGGGAGTCGGGACTCGGGGAGTCGGGATGCTCGCTCGGAGTCGGACGGGGAGTCGGGATGCTCGCTCGGGGTCGGGACGGGGAAGTCGGACTCGGGGAGTCGCTCGGGAAGTCGGACTCGGGGAGTCGGCCTTCGGGGTCGGGACGGGAGTCGCTCCGTGCTCGGGACTCAGGAAGGAGGACGAGCGGAGGCCGGAGAGAAAATAGGAACCGATAGATTAGGGTTAGGAACTTAGGGCCGGCTGGAAGAATGAAAGTAAATAGAAACTTAGTTACTTAGAAACTTAATATACAGTAACAACAGCAAGCCCTTCATATTATATATTTATTTATATCATATAACTATATAAGTATTACTTATACTTAATATACAGCAGGAAGCCCGCGGGCTAGCCCGCCCCGCCCAAGCCCGCCCCGCCCAAGCCCGCGGCCCGCACGGGCCAACCCACCGAGGCCTGCTGCGAAACGGGCCTCTAAATGTATAGCCCAACCCACCTTTTTTATTGGCGGGGCGGGCCGGCCCAACGGGCCTGGCCCGTTTTGACAGTTCTACTTTCAGTTATTTAGTCCAGGTCCTTGTAGAGTCTCATTTCATTATAGGTTCTTCGTAGTATGATGGCTTGGTGACTTGCAATTAGTTTGTGTCCTTGAGTATTGTGTTAATAGTTTAGAGTATGGTTAGGAAGTAATTGTATATGATTTTGAAAGTTAAATATAGATGAGAACCTTAGAATGATTAATAAGTGTTACGGTAGGAGTTGCACCAGGTGCCAGAATAGGAGGAGTACCCTAGTAGCAATAGCCAGAGTATTTCAAGTGTTATAGAGGTTTAGGAACCAACATTTTAAGTGACTAGTTAGAGGAGGAACATGAGTAACCTAGTATAGGAGTACCATTCAAGTATCATACAGAGGAATTAGTGCCTTGTGTAGACATTGTCAAGACTTGGATAGAAACCCTAGAGAGAGTATTCCAGATAGATGAGTGTATCAATAGAGTGCATGATTAAGTAGTGTTAGGTGATAGAGAAACTGAGGCAGACACTAAAAGATAGTATCCTGTAAGGTGTGGTATATTATTCTGGATAGTGTGTCAGTGAGTTGAGTATGCCCATGGCCTGGAGCCATAGTATACTGGTAGTATTATAAGAGGTAAACTGCTGGGAGAGCCAGAGTTTGAGATGTCAGAGGAGCACGAGGAGCATCTACGGATTTTGCTAGAGACTCTCAGGAAGGAGCAGTTGTATGGAAAACTGTCGAAGTGCGAGTTCTTCCTGGAGAAGGTAGAGTTCTTGGGTCATGTTATGAATGAGCATGGGATCTCAGTGGACCCGAAGAAGATTTTAGCGGTGGAGTATTGGTCCACACCGAGCTCAGTTGCAGAGATTCAGAGCTTTTTGGGTCTGGCAGGCTACTATCGAAAGTTCGTTCAGGATTTCTCTCGGATTGCGGAGCCGATGACTAGACTCACCAGGAAAGACATGGAGTTCGTCTGGACCGAGGAGTGTCAAGCTGCCTTTGATGAGCTGAAGAAGAGGTTGACCACAACTCCTATCTTGACATTACCATCTGGTACTGGTGGTTTCACTATCTACAGTGACGCTTCTGGGAAAGGTTTGGGTTGCATTCTTCAATAGCATGGGAAGGTGTTTGCCTATGCATCCAGTTAGTTACGTTCTCATGAGAAGAACTACCCAACCAATGATCTGGAGTTGGCAGCTGTTATCTTTGCTTTAAAGCTGTGGAAGCACTACCTGTACGGAGAGCGAGTTGAGATCTTCACGGATCACAAGAGCTTGAAGTACGTGTTCACCCAGAAGGAATTGAACATGAGACAGAGGCGCTGGCTTGAGCTGATGAAGGACTTCGATATCTCTTTGCAGTACCATCCATAGAAGGCCAACGTAGTTGTAGATGCCTTGAGAAGGTATCTAGTTGCTATGTATTTGATGGCAGATCGTCAGCTATTGGCCGATCTAGATAGTTTGGGTATCGAGATGATCGTTCCGGGCATGGAGGTTCAGATGTGGGGTTTACAGATTCAGTCTGCGTTGATGGACAGAGTCAGATCAGCACAGTTTGATGACGTGACCCTGAGGAGCATCAGGGAGCAGGTGTATGCAGGATTGCTAGACGATTTCTCTATAGCCGAAGATGGGTCGCTGAGGCACGGTACTAGATTATGCGTTCCGAGTGGAGAGCTTCGGGAGGAGATTCTTTAAGAAGCGCATCGTTCTTAGTACTCTATGCATCCTGGAGTCAACAAGATGTACAGAGACCTGAGGGAGCACGTATGGTGGTATGGCATGAAGCAAGAGGTAGCTCAGTTTGTATTTCGATGCTTGGTGTGCCAGCAGGTGAAAATCGAGAGACAGAAGCCAAATGGTCTGCTTCAGCCACTATCCATTCCAGAGTGGAAGTCGGAGCACATCACTATGGACTTCGTGTCTGGACTTCCACGATATCCAGGAGAAAAAGACGCGATTTGGGTTATCGTTGATATATTGACCAAATCGGCCCACTTTTTGCCTTTCAAGGGAGACTGTCTACGGAGAAGCTGGCAGAGATGTACGTGCGACAGATAGTCAGATTGCACGGAGTTCCGGTGAGCATAGTCTCAGATCAGGATAGTCGTTTCACTTCCCACTTCTGGAGGAGTTTGCATACTAGCTTGGGCACCCAGCTCAAGTTCATTACCGCGTATCACCTCCAGACAGACGGACAATCAGAGAGGACCATCCATACACTCAAGGATATGCTTCATACTTGAGTGTTAGATTTTGGAGGCTCTTAGGAGGACCATCTTCACTTGGTAGAGTTTGCTTACAACAACAGCTTATCAGACCAGTATAGAGATGTCGCTATTTGAGGCTCTATACGGATGGAGATGCCGCACTCCTTTGTCATGGGACGATGTCGGCGAGAGAGTTTTACTTGGCCCAGAGATGGTGTTGGATGCAGCAGAGAAGGTTAGGTTGATTAGGGATAGACTTCGGGTGGCTTAGGATAGACAGAGGCATTGGACCGATAGCCACCGGAGACCGTTAGAGTTCGAGGTTAGTATCAGTTTTTCTGTTTGTGCTTGTTTGCTTTAGAGCCTGGTATTGAGTCATATTTTGTGTCTAGGTTGGCAATATGATTTTCCTGAGGATTTCTTCGACACGGGGCACGATTCGTTTTGGCCGAGGCGGGAAGCTTAGTCCGTGCTTCATCGGACCTTTCACCATTCTTGGAAGGGTCGGTACAGTGGCCTATCGACTAGACTTGCCGCCTACGCTCGAGGGAGTTCACAACGTGTTCCATGTATCGTAGTTGAGGCGGTACGTGGCAGATCCTAGTCACATATTGGATCACTCCGAGTCAGAGGTGGGGCCTACTCTCCGCTATACAGAGCAGCCCGTGGAGATTCTGGATCGTCGGGAGAAGGTACTCCGGAACCAAGTTATTCCTTTGGTTCGTGTCGCATGGAGGCATCACTCTCCAGGTGAGTCGACCTGGGAGAGAGAGGACGAGATGCGGGAGCGTTACCCTTATCTCTTCGAGCCATGAGGTATTATTCCCTTTGTTATTTCTTGTGTTTCTTGTGCTAGTTTGTTCTAATTTCGAGGACGAAATTTTTTTTTAGGAGGGTAGATTTGTCACCCCCAGTTTCCTGAATAGGACTAATATAGTCATTTATATTATTTTATTATTTTTTAATATTATTTAAATTATTATTGTTAGTGTTTTTACATTATTAGGTAAATAGGTATTTTGTTTATATATATATATATATATATATATATATATATATATATATATATATATATATATATATATATATATATATATATATATATATATATATATATATATATATATATATATATATTCAATAAGTTTTTATTATAAAACTTTTAATATATTAAATAAATATAGATACGAAATATTCATTTTTAATTATTAAAAATAATTTTCAAATTGTTTGGTATTTATTTTATTTTATTTTATGATATATATATATATATATATATATATATATATATATATATATATATATATATATATATATATATATATATATATATATAAAGAAGGAAAAAAGAATTTTTAAATAAAAATAATGTGTATAAGTGGTTAGTTTTTATATAATAAATAAATATATAATAAAAAATATATGTCACATATAAATTGATATATCTATAAATTATTAAAGTAATAAATAAATAAATAAATAAATAAATAAATAAAGTGAATAAGACAAAAAGAATAAAAACCAAATGCTAGCAAACAATCATCACAACACACAAATACGCATGCTGTGCTCAACTAGAGCACAGCAGCTCTTATCTAAACCGAGCCCACATGGATTGTCACTACCACATTTCTAGCTTGAGGGTATTTTGGTCATTTTTGAAATTTTGGGAGTTATTGGAATTATTATGTATTATTATAATTATTAGAATTTTCAGTGATTTTAGTATAATTGAATTGGTGCTATATTTGACTTTGACTCAGGGTGACTTAGGAGACTGTCCTAGAAGCTAACCTAGGTCATGACTACTTGGTTAGAGTGTGTAACCCTAGCTTGACCTAAGTTAGTGTTATCATAGTCATTAGAATTAATTTGGGGAAAATAGGAATTGATTAGGCTAGTTAATGGCTTGTGGTTTCACAAGTCATGATTAATGACTTGGGCCCATAGAGGCCATAGACCACTAGTGGAACCCTAACCCTAGCCCAACACACCCCATGGCCGGCCACCTAGGGCTCCCCCCATCTATTTAATGTCTCCTAAAAGTTAGGGCTAGCCTCCTTAGAAAATTTGCAAGTTTTAAGAAGAGGTAAATTCCCAACTTCAATAATTCCTAAAAAAATCCAATTTAATTCCTTTTCCATCCAAACCAATTGCAATAGGTTCTAAATTTCTTCTACTTGCTGTTTGTGTTGAGAAATTTCAGAGTGTGGACAATTTGGTGAAGTTTGGCCATCAAGGAGAAACCCCCTATTTGAAGCTTTTCTTGCATTTGGACACCTATAGGTAATTCCTTCAAAGCTTATTGAAATGATGTTTTAATTGCATATTTAGGAAGCCCTAGGCCTACCATAACTGTAGGTATAGCTATCCCTAGGTTTCGTGTCCAATACGTGTTCGTATCGGACACGTATCAGTCCTTGTATGAATGTGTTTGATGAAATGTCCCAAAGGGCATTTCGATTTGATTTCTGGAATGTTTTTGAATAGAAAATTAGTTTTTAACCTCGCTTATGGTATTCTAGTGTCCTGAGATTGTTTTCGTGTCGTGTCGGGTCGCGGTGGAACGGGTACACGCGGGTGCAACACACGCGCGCGAGCAGTGTCCTTCCCCTGCTACTCGGGGTCTCCTGTGCACAGCACACACCACGTGGACACGTAATATTGGACACACGAGTTGGGGCAATGACTGACACGAGGTTCCCAGAGTTACACGACCTCTCGTGTCGTGTCGGACACGGTATCATGCGTGTACGGGGAATGCACTGTGCGTGCACAGTTCTGTGGGTTGTTTCACTGTTTAAATCCAGTTTTAATGGTTTTAATTGTGTTTTTAAATTCTAATTAGATCCTAACATGATTAATGATATATCTTAGATTGAGTTTACATGTTAGTTTAAGTTATTAATGTGAATGGGGATTCGAAATTGAAGATTTCATTCGACTGATACCTGTTTACTGATACCACATTCATTTTCCATTTCCTTAACTGTTAATCCTATTTCAATTGATGTTTTTCATTGTCAATTACTCCCACATAATTGTTAGATCATGTTTAGCTTAATGTTACATCGAATTAGGCTTTTGTTTGTAAATATGATTTTTGGCATTGGGTTGAGCTTTTAATCTGTATTCGACTGATACATTGATTGATTGGTTTCATTCCTATTTGTTAACTGAAATGTGAATGCTAGTTCCCTTCATAAAACTGGAACTGATTTCAATGATTGATTCCTGTTTTCCCACACTTTCATATCAGCTCGCTGATTCCAGTTTTCTCCATGTTACTCACTGTTCATAACACTTCACTGTTTGCAAATAGGTTGATTTCCAGGTTATTACTCACTGTTTCCTAATTTTCTGTACACACACAGGTTCAAGCCTTAATACACACACTCTATCAATGTGTTCACTGATTTCATGAACACTACTCACTGATTTTTCCTAATATGTTCTCTGTTTCAGGATTCACTTTACACACACATTGTCTAACCTTGTTCACTGATTTCCAGGATATATTGTTAGCCTTAGAATGCCTAGCCATGACTGAGAATTGATTTTATCCTTAACTGTTGAGTTGGAATCAATGTTAGTTTTTAAAATCTGGGAACTGATTTTCATTCCTTAAACCTGAGATGTTATCCCCATACATTGTATTGTTGTTTCATTGATTAAATGGTAGAATGGGGGAAATGGTTATCTAGTTAACTGGAATTGAAATTATGTATACTATTTTGCATTGACACTACACACAGGATTCACTAACACTTTTCATTCCCTGTTTCCCATTCCTGTATACACTGATTTCCATTTGACACATGTACACAATGTATCACTACACTGTTCTGAATTCAGGATATTATACCCAATGTGCTCACTGATTTCAGGAACACTTGAACACAGAACCCTCTTGTACTCTAATGACACACACACACATGAGAATGCATTGCCATTTCTATTCCTATACATATGTATATATACATATATACATGTATATATGTGGGATGTACATATATGTATCCAATATATATGTGAGTGTACTATATTATATTAGATACATTATTAGGATGTGTGTTTCTATATTAGATTATATAAATATATCAATGTGTGTATTATATTAGATATATATATTGTCATGTATATATGTGTTATGGGTTGGTTTTAGGCATGGTATTGCCTAATAGCCTAGACTAGGGCTTTAGCCTATGGGTGGCTTGAATGTCAGCATAGAGTCTAGGTTGGACTTGTATAGCCTTGTTAGACCTAGAATAGACTAGTTAGACTAGTACAGACTTGTTTGACTTAGGTTTGACCTAGTTGACCCAGTTTGACTTCTAGGGTTGACTAGAGTTGACCAAGAGTTGACATTGGTCTAGATTAGATTCATGTAGAATGCATTGACTTGCATCTTATTATCATTTAGACTCATAGTGACTTGTACTGTTCTATAGGAGACATACACCACTCCTCGGACAGTAGATATTCTTCAGATTCTCAGGATACAGGCGAGTACATTCTCTGATCATTTCATATCCTGCATTAGGAGTATTTTTCTGCTTTAGATTACTTTACATGATGCTGACACGTCGAAAACATGGATTAGTACTATATAGATCTTGTCGTGCGATGTTATCCCCTTAGTGGATACATCGGGTATTTCGTGTTCGTGTACTTTATCATGAGCATCGTGTACTCCTTGTGTTCGTGCTTTTCGTGTACAAATCGTGTGAAATCGTGTATACTCATGTGCTCACATGATCTTCGTGTGCGACTATACTTCATGTGCAATAACATATCTTGGCTAGATCCTTGTGTATTGATTGGGGCGGGGGAGTAGAAGTGGTTATGTAATCAATCCAGTAGATTACTCGTGTACAACCTCTGTAGATTACTCGTGTACAACATCGTACCGTTTACATAACCGTCTTGTGCTCTGAATCACTAGTCCCTGATAGTTCTCTATATATATGGTATCTATTTATTTACAGTCTCCTTTTTATCATGTTATTTCCTTCAGTTTCCTGTATCTTAATCTCTAGCATGATTATATATCCTGACCTGCTATGATTTGTTGAGATGTACTGTGCTCGCTCCTGTCCTGACTGGACCTGTTGAAATATTACAGAGGACGAGGCTGAGGCGTTCTGCCCTACCTACTACAGTGCTACACTAGATGAGTGCTGTGACTTGGACCAGCAGCAGGATCCACTAGCAGTTGACGACACTCCTTTAGATTAGGATGTCTTTACTTTTCATGGATTACTGTATATGGATTTTGAGATATTTGGGATATGTACTTATTTAGACACTTAGAATTCTGGATTGTATTTCTGTGTTTCATTCTGGATATTTATCTATCTTTATCCTGTTCTACCTTAGCTGTGATTGAGACTGTATTTGCTATGTCACCTCTATTCGGAGAGTATATACTGTACAGGTACCTTTATATTGTTAGATGTTGACCTAGGACAGCGTTCTACCGCCGACACTGCGGCGTAGGCTGGACGTACCCACGTCTCGTGCCCTTACTCTAGGGTGCGGGTCGTGACACGGGTTTCTTCCCTCCTTTGTTTTTCAAACCCGAAAGCACATATAGCCGACCCCCCATGTATATATATATTTCGAAGAGAGAGAGAGAGAGAGAGAGAGAGAGAGAGAGAGAGAGGGAATTTCACAAAAACCCTAACCCAAATCCTAGTCGCACACCTCCCCGCCTTCCCGATGACCCAACACCGCCACCACGACCGTCGGAGCCGCCGCCGGTCGCCAGAACACGTGCGCGCACGCACGTTTGACAGCAGCAGCGAGCACTGCGGAGCCAACTTTGGAGTGACGTTTCGCCGCGCATGTTCGATCGATTTTCGATCCATTTTTTCGGGTATGATCCTAACCTATACACCTTTAATACCCTGCAAATAGTATGTGTTAGTTCGCATCATATGCGACGAAAAACGAGTTCTAAAATCGAAAAAAATTGATTTATTGGACGTTAGAAACTGTCCCGAAATGCCAACTTGGCGGTAGATTTGCGACCAGAATATCACAAACCATGGAAAATCTTTTGAAGAAACTTGTAGACAACATATAGGAGATCAAAACCCTTCTTGTAGATTTAATTTTTATGCATTATACAGAAAGTTATTTGTTTGTGAAGATTGAGAAAAAACTGGTTTTCAAAACAAAATTTTTAGAAAATTTGTCCCGATACGTCGTCCATCCCGTCAATCCGGGCGACGTGGTCGCAAACCGAAAGCATCGTAAGGTGCGTATCGACTTCGTGGACGTGTAGGCTTTGACGGAATTCAAATTGGTCGCGTGTGCGCGACAAATTTGATGCGTATTCGTCAAACTTTACCGTATGGACCTTTTTACAAATTTGTCAATTACTTTGTACACGTTCGACACATCGAGATAAAACTTGCGTCAACAGGATCGTATCATTTTTCTGGTCCTGTCTGCCAAGTTTGGTCCGATTCTGAGACGGTCGATCAGAATGCTATTTTGGCGGATCCGTGACCCGATCCAACGGACGAATTTGTGCACGTCCCACCGGAATCCAACTTTTGATATACGGTTGGGTTCGTCTCGTCAAATTGGACCTGTAGACCTATAGTTTGATGAATTTAGTGACCGTAGGTTCTGGCACGCTTTTGACCCAAAATTACCATTTTGCCACTGTGTCCAGAATTGGACTTATGGGTAGGCATTTCTAGCTAATTTGTCTATTCTGAGAATGTTGATAATGTCTGTTTCAGCATTAGGGGACTGTTGTGTGAGTTGACCGTTCGTGGCTCATTTAGTGGTTTGTAGTTCGATTTTCTCAGCTCAGGATAGCAAGCAAGTACATTCTATGATAGTTTTCATTGCTTTGATATCTACTATATCTGATTCAGTTGTAGTGTTAGTACTTGATTCTCGATACGAGGATACATAGATTAGTATACGTTGAATCTCGTCATGAGATGCCATTCCTGGTTTACCTGGTATATGAGTACATTGTTCGATATTGTTTCTTGTACTTGTATAGACACCGATTTGGGAGTGGACTGGCCCCCTGTCCTTTGAATCCCGTGTCTTGACGTGTCATGTCTGGATCCATTATACTACTCAGGGATGAGGAGTTATTAGAGGTTATGTGATCATTACCCCCACTTGTTTATTACTTGTACATAGCTCCACCCTCATCACACGTAGGGTGTAGCCTGACCTTATACTACATGTGCATAGTTTTCTATTTTGGTCGGCCTGATCCCTACACTATTATAATACTTGTGCATAGCCGGTCAAATGGAACAGCCTGATCTTGACCCAAGACGATCACATAACGCTCTAGTATCTCATGGCACATACTTTATAGGTTTATATCGTACATCAGATTACATTTACTGTTTATTCTAGCTTTACCATACATCTCACCCATGATATGCTATTCAGTTCTTTTACACAGTTTTACTTCCAGTTTTTAACATTTATCATTTATTTCATTATGATTGTCTCTTATAGTATTTATCAATTCACATGGAACTGTTGTTGGTATTTGTACTTGCTCATATCTTGACAGGATAACCCCGTTATTTTTAAGAGGATTTAGATGCAGACTGTCCGACCTACTACGAGTTTGGCATAGATGGAGTCTACGACCATGACCTGCCTGTGGACCCGGTGCTCGTAGAGGATGCACCGCCTGTAGTGGCTTAATTTAGCTAGATTTTGTCTGGACTATATTTCAGTTTGATACTTTGAGCCTTGTAGTATTTATTTGGGATCTTGTGTTATGTCTTTAAAATTCTGAACTTGTGATTGTGACTCAACACTATTTCAGACTATTTACTTTACCTTTATCTTTATCTTTTTCATCGTGTTTATCTTTCTTAGATTTATGTGATTGAGTTGTGATTATATTCCTCCGTGCGGAGATGACAGGTTATATTATTGTGTCTTAGATACTGTATGTTTTAGATGACCTTTACAGCGTTCTACCGCCGATGCTGCAGCGTAGGCTAGACGTACCCACGTGCTCGTGCCCCTAAACAGGGCACGGGTCGTGACAAACAGTATGTAATGGTTACCAGGAAAACCCATATCTCAATATCCTGTCAGTAACAATCTGAATATAAAGGCAGATTCACCTACAAAATCTAATGGATACTAAGGAAAAGTTCATATGGATACAAAGAAAGCCTATATGTCAGTATCAAATTTGAATGTAAAGGAAGGTACACATATCAATATTTAATGGATAACAATGAGAAGTTCATGGCAGTATCCATGTAAATGTTCTCATATCAGTTATCTAATGAATACCAAGATCCAACAGCTTATGGTATCACTAACAAAATATGTCAGATTGGCGACGCCAGATGACGTCGCTAACCAGAAAAAAATCGCTAATTCAATTTAGAGACGAAATTAGCGACATATTGACCATGTTGCACAATACGTGGTCGCTAACTAAGTTTACGTCGTTGTTCGTCACTATAGCGGCGTAATTTTGCGACACGCTTCATCGCTAGCATTTTATGCAACTAGCGACGTTCACCGACATTGCGTTGCTAATTAGCGATGTTATAATTCGTTGCTAATTATCGCTGGCAGTTCAACTTTTAGCAACACCACAGGCGAAGTTTAGCGACTTAGTTTCTGGCAATTTGTGTTTGCCACGTCACCTTTTTAGCGACAATCTGCGACGTTACGATACTTACATAGCGATGTCCTGATACGAGCATAGCGACAAAGTTAGTGGCGTTGACTATTAAAATTGCTGACATGTCAAATTTGCCACGTCAGCACATCTGCGACGTTCTTTTTCTAGGTTAGCAACGTTCCGATACAACTTTGCGACGTAATCATGCGTCGCTAATCGTCACTAATTCCAAAAAAAACGTAAATGAAAACATAATACAGTCTCACAGTTACATTATATAGCATTGTACCTACATATAGAATAACAGTTTGCAAATAATAGACCAGGAGCAACCCTCCGTAGAATTCCTTGGGTTCGCCGACCCCTTCGGTGGAATACTCAACACCGATAAACCAATATAGAGACAAATGATAAAAATGCACTACAAATAATCAAACAAATAGAATCGAACGATCAGAAAGACAGAAAATAGTCGGGTGGATACAAATCCAATACCAAATGGCTATAAAAGTGTGTTCGATAATATTCAACATAACATAACACAAATTATCAGTAAATGTATAAAATAAATACATAAAGACCCAATAATGGGTCACCAACACAACAAATGAAAATAAGTCCAATAAAAGACTATGCCTGGTCAGGATGAGGAGAAGGAGTAGGCGGTGCCGGTATCTGGGACATCATGAACATATACTGCGTCGGAGTCAGCATAACCGATAACCGGTGACGACTCATCAGTAGAAGGAAGAGGAGGCAGTGGAACCGCTACAGTCGGTTTTGATGCCGACGCATGACCAGGAAGTGTCTGCTCCATGGCTAGCAATCTAGAGTTG
This sequence comes from Iris pallida, assembly GCA_029216955.1. Lineage (NCBI taxonomy): Eukaryota > Viridiplantae > Streptophyta > Magnoliopsida > Asparagales > Iridaceae > Iris > Iris pallida. The sequence continues at coordinate 418,502 of JANAVB010041818.1, forward strand.
GTGGAATCCATAACAGCCGCCAGCCTTGAAACCTGCTCTCCGATGTCCACCTGCGACCCGTGAAATACGTGAACGACAAGATTCGCACTTTCCTGCACTGCCTGAACGACACGATCCGTCCTTTCTCCCGTCTCCCTAATGGTGTACTCGAGCATATCAAATCATGCGGTGAGGGCCGCATCGCCCGTCTACAGCTGAGACTGGGGTTGCTCTGCATTCCTTTGCAATAGCTCGTCACGCAGCTCAGTAAGCTGGCGACGGAGTTACTCCATTCGGACCGACTCCTGTGAGGGCTATGGGGAATGCATACTTGTCACGACCCGCTCCCGAATAATTGGACACGAGTCGGACACGCCCAGCCTTCGTCGATAGACACGACGAAGTAAGATGTACCAAGCTAGGGAAATCTAACCAGATAATCAAGACAAGTACAAATCACAGCATCTATAAACGTATTCCAGAATAAAATTAAAGTACAGGTCTACAAGTTATTACATTCATCCAGCTAGAATAAGTCTGATAGTCTCAATACAAGGAAAATATAGAAATACTAAGGTAAAGCTCTAGGCTTCAGCAGCCTCTAAGTCAAGAGCAACTCCAGCTGGCTTTACAGCATCTACTGGCTCTCGGCCATAATATGTGTCGCATAGAGCCTCCAACTCACCTGCAACATATCCTAGTCATGAGCGGGGCAAAGTACAGTTCTAGGTAATGAACAAGAACATGATATAAAAATGAGTACATGAGTACATGAAAATGAAATACAGGAAATGAACAGAAAAGTACAAGAAAGTAGTACAGGAAATAAAGTACAGGAACTATAGTACATGAATGTAAAGTACAGGAAAATGTAAAGTACAGGAAATGTAATGTACATGAATGAAACTATAATCCTGAAGTACAAGACATGATAAGTGCACCATATTTGAAATACAACTAGTCCATGTGACCGGCTGGGGTTAGTACAGGAGCATGTACAGGAGTACATGAATATGGTACGGCTTAGGGCCTGTCACGACCCGTACCCGCTTTTCGGACGCGAGCTCGTGAGCAAGCCAGCTACGTATCGAGCGGACTCCAGTCCGACTCGAGTACGTATAAGCTGTCAAGGTCATGGGTATCATGTCTAATCTAAACTGTATCTCAATCCACATGAATATTGTAAAACAAGAATGAACAAGTATGGGTCATGGTCTGCAGCCCATTAGCATATTGTTCGATTAGACTCCAAGAATGATATGAGTCTAATAAATAAGCAGAGTATATCATGGTACTGAATATAAAGCACGAGAAGATAATAAAGAAATATCACAAGCAAATACGTGTATTATAGATCACAATCATCTACCATCCTGCTCTGCTAACTAACTCCACGCAGTCGCTAAACCTGAAGAGATCATCAGGTCCTCAGAGGACTAGCAAGATACAGGAGGAACATGCCACTATGACAGTAAATAACATGCATAAAGAAAATGACAGAAATAGAACAATGTACTTCTACACGAAATACATGAGAGTGCAATATCAAAGGCAAAGTTCAACACTTGGGCTAACAGACAGGGGTACCATGACAATCGTAGCTCATCCGAAACTAACGACCAACAGAATAATCACAATCGCATCTCCTCCGAGAATAACGACCAACAGAATATCACAACCGTAGCACGAAACTAACGGCCAACAGAATTATCAATACAACCGATCATCCGAACTACCGGCCAACAGAAACTATCATATAGCCCGCATGCCTAGTAAATGTCCTCTATGTCACAAGGAACTATACAGGTGTCCAGTCAAGTCGAATGAAGTCAAGTACAACTAACAGGTCAAGACTTGTCAAGTGAATGTGACTCGCGACAAGGCAATACTATCAGAACCTATACATGAATTAGAGTGATATACAGAAGGAAAGAAATAACGTATGTGCACATAAAGTGAGAAAAATAGTAATGGCACGAGCAAGAGAAGCAAAAACTAAATATGACAGAAAAGAAACAACAAAATAGAAAATGCATAAAATACTGTACAGTGGGCAAGGTATACTTGTCTGGAGGTTGCACGCAGATCCATCAAAATACAGTCAACTGGTAAGCCATAACGTCCAAAATCCACAGATGTCTCCGAAAGTTGAAATAAACGTTACCAACATTCTCAGAATAGTCAAATTAGCTAGGATTGCCTGTCCTTAAGTCCAATTCTGGACACAGGGGCAAAACGGTAATTTTGGACAAAAACGATATCCGCCGTTGGACCCGCTTTGCACCGAAAAGCGTGCCAGAGTCAATGGTCTCTAAAGTCGTCAAACTACATGTCTACGAATCCAGTTTTTCGATACGAACCCAACCGTATGTCCAAAGTTGGATTCCGGCAGGCCGTGCACAAAATCGCCCGTTGAGTGGGACCGTGGGGCCCGCAAAACGACGTACGATTCAACTGTCTCAGAATTGGACCAAACTTGGCATACAGGACCAGAAAAACGATACGGTCCTGTTGGCGCAAGTTTCGTCTCGATCTGACGAACGTGCACGAAGTAATTGGGAAACCTGCACAGAGGCCGATACGGTGAATTTCGACGGATACGCATCAAATTCGTCGCGCACACGCCAATTTGAATTCCGTCAAAGCCCACATGACCACGAAGCTGTTACGCACCTTTCGATGCCTTCGGTGCGCGACCACGTCGTCCGGATTGGCGGGACGCACGTCATATCGAGGGTTTTTTATGATTTTCTAATATTTGAAAACGGGGTTTTTTTTTCTAAACTTTAGAATCAAATAACTTCTAATATACTCAATGAAATCAGGTTCCATAAAAGGAATTCTACTGCCGTATATGTTGTCAATAAGACTCTTCAAATAGATTTTCTAATACGGTACAGGATCGATCAGAATCGATCTCCGAACGTGGACGGTTGGACTGAATTAGTGTTCTGTTTTGGGCTGGTTTTACATCGACTTTGGTTCGATTTCCACCTCACACTAACGCACTACAAATCATTCTACTTGAAGGGAAGTAAAGTCGGATAGGTTATAGTAGTACCTGAGAAGTCGGATCGGAAAAACGTCGAACGAGCGTTGAGTACTCTCTCGTCGAAGTTGGGTTCGAAGAGGCTGCTGTTGCTGAGTTCCCTGGTGCGCGCGGCTGAGTCCCGGCGGCTCTCCGGCGTGTCGCGGCGGCACGCGCGGTGGCCGTGGGTACGCCCGCGGTGAACTCCAGCCAGGGTCGTCGGGGTGTCGGCGTTGGTTCGGTGTTAGGGTTTTAGAAATCTCACCTCTGTCTCTCTCTCTCATATGTATATATACAATTATATATATATATAACGCTGCTTTGTGTTGGCTTTAACTGCTATGTAGATTCAAACTAGGGTTGGGGTTAGCTGATTTGGGACGGGTCTGCCACAGGCTCGTTGCTGCTGTTGGGGAGTTGTGGGCTCAGGGGTGTGTGAGCCCACTGTTCGGCCGGGCTGGGGATTAATTCAGCTGAGGGGTGTTTATTGTTTTGTTTGTTTTCATTTATTAATATTTCTATTATTACTCTATATATATATTTCTATATACACTCACACGTATATATATATGTATATATATACGTACACATATACGCCTACATAAAATCTATTTATATATATATACACATACACACACATATAATATATATTTATATATATGTACACATACACATATATTTACGTATACTCCCATATATATATTTTATATCTATACAACCACATTTATACATTTATGTATTTTTATATAAATACACCTACACCCATATGCATATATATATTTTTATATAAATATACGTACACACATATATTATATATATACCTCGTATATATACCAATAAATACTCAAATAACCAATAATAATAATATCTATTAGTAATAAATATATTTATTTAATCACCAAGATAATAAAATAATACTAAAATAATTAAATGGTGGTTTGGTGTATCCACACTATGCACCCTTATCAGGGTCCAGAAAATTGTACAAATATTGTAAAACATTATTCAATAATTGTAGCACCCAGTTTCCCAAATGAGGTTAATTTTGAAATTTTGTGTTTATAATTATTTTAATAATGATATTTAATTCATGATATGATTTTTGGTGATTTTAAATTATTTTAAAATTATTTAAATCAATGACTTGTGGTTTTGACGTTTTGCTAGTGAAACCCTAGAGACTGTTTGACCTAGAGCCTGACCATGTGATTATGATATTTTAATATCATTTTTGGCCTAAGAATTTTTTTGCATTTGACCTCTTTGAATTATTTTGATATTATTTTATTATTTATGATATTGTTTTGGGGTTATTTGAGTCGGGTTCGAATTTTAACTCAATCCGACTTCAAACGGAGACCCGGGGGTAGTTTGACTCTAGTGGGACCCACACACTAGTTAGGCATGGCCCGCATGATAATAATTTTAGTCCACGTGATAGAAATATTTTAGTTAGAGGTTAGACTAATTATTATGGATGAGGTTAGTGTGATTAGAGACTTTAGAATGACTAATTTAGCCCCAACCAATTAGCCCTTTCCTAATACTCATAGAATAGGTTAGTGGGGGCATTTTGGACCTTACCATAATAGGACAAATAGCCCCATATGGCCAGCCACTTTGGGAGAGGATAGGCTCAAGTTCATTTCATTATTCTCATCCACACTCTCTCTCTTGTTCTTCCCCAAATTCCTAGAGAGCAATTCCTAGCGATTTCTCCACCAAATCCTTCCATTTCACCACCAAATCTTCTTCTTTCCTTCTCCATTCTAGCCAAGGAGGAAGCTACCCAAGTTTGGGAGGATTCGGAGCTCGTTCGTGTCCTTTTGGAATCTCTACGTGTCGGTGTCGCTCCGGGAAGGCTTTTCTTCGATTCGATCTACCGGGAGGTATAAATCCCTTCTTCTTTTCATTTCCTCATGCATATAGGTCTATTTTGAACCCATAGGAATGACCCCCATGGTTGTATCTCCATTTGTATCCATTTCGTGTCCATTTGGAGGTCATAGGAGTGTCCTTTGTGTTGTGGTTGTGTCCATGTGGAAAAATCCCAAATTTGGACACACTATGTGTTGTTGTTATGTATGAATAAATTATTACATGTTTAATCTCATATTTTTGTATTGGAGATGTGTTCTATAGTGTCTCATATATATATATATATATTAGTGTAGAGAGTGAGCTCTTGATATATTATGTTATATACTTGTGTTCTTTTGTCTCAAACTACCTAAATCCGTCATGATTTTTATCCACGTTTTTAATTTCAGCCATAACTTAGAAATGTCATAACTTCTAGCTCAAAGCTCGGTTTAATCTTCCGTTTTTTTTAAAAGAAGCGTATTGAAGTTAGCTTTCCAAAAACATGTATTAATAGGCCTAATTCTTTCTGTAACTTTCTGGAGAATTATGTGAGTGTCAGCTGTACGAAAGACAAACGCGTTCTCGGTGTTTTCGCGATTCCGGGAGTTTTCGGAAACGAAAACGCGATCCGTTTGAAGTTTCGGAAAGCTAACACATAGATCTATAACATACTTTAATCCTAAATTTTAATTCATGCTGAGATGGTACAGTATTGATTATTAGTAGGAGTTACTATTCGGCATATGCATTTTGTGCACCCTTGTGTGTAATATAATGTTCTATTTGATTTTAACCCATGTTAATGTATATACATTATGTAATTAAATAGAGAATGCAAGCATGAGTAAATGGTTAAATAAATGATGTATGAGGTGTAAGTATCCTATCTAATGTAAGCATGTATAAGTATGGCTTGTAATGAATATGTAGGTTCCATAGTATGTAATGTATGGTGCATATAGTGATGCAAGAGAATAAATGAATGATGAATGAATGCAAGCATGAATGTAATGTAATAATAGATGTAATGTATGCAATATACAAGTTAATGAGATGTAATGTTCTATGTTAACACAAATCCTATATTACCTCATGTACCCCCTTACACTATGTTGACACTATCACACTTGACACATTGTTCACTTACACTTTGACACTCTTTGATATGTATACACTATGTATGCCCATTTAACCCTCACTTGCCCCTTTGCCATGTTCACATACACACACATAGCCTCTTAAATAAGTATTTATGAATATAGTTAACTTAGCTATGTATGTATATTATATATATGTTAGCATATTGTGTTGTAATATATAAGTTTATATAACCATTTGAAATGCCATGATTATAGACCTAATGTTGAATACCAATATATGCATGTGTATATATGTGTAGACATATATAGCTTAAAGTAATAGATTACCTAGTGTATATCCAATATGAATTCTTGCCTATTTGAGTATTGAATAATTGCATGCTATATAGAGTTAGGTGTATGTTGGCTTGTATAGCCTTGTATTGATGTGTGCTTGCTAGGATAGTCTTGGTTAGGCCTAGTAAGACTTACTGGGTTAGGACATGACCTAGTTTGACCTAGTTCGACTAGTGCAGTTGACCAGAGTTGACCAAGGGTTGACTTTGGCCTAGTTTGACCTAGATTCATGTAGAATGCATTGTAGTGCTTTATATTACCCTTCTGGACATGTTGTGACTTGTGCTGTTCTGATTAGGAGCCAGACACCTCTTCTCGGACAGTAAATTTACTTCAGACACTCAGATACAGGCGAATACATTCTCTGATCATTTCATATCCTGCTTAGAATTATTTCCTGCAGTAGATTACTTTACTTGTACTGTCACGTTGGTCACACGGATTAGTACTATACGGATCCCTTCTTGAGATGTTATCCTTAGGGAGCATCGGGTACTCTACGTTCTGTGCGTTTCACTTACATAGCGTACCATATGCTTCTTTGGTTCTTTGATTACTTGTGACATATACCCTTATGATCACAGAGTCTCCTAGAATCTCTTATCCCAATTACTGGGTGTCCTAGAATCTCTTAGAATTCCCATTTTTGGGACTACTATGTACCACTCTTCGGGGGCTTACCACCCCTTGGGGGCTATTACATAGAATCATAACATAACCTGTTTGGATCCTTGTGTACTGATTGGGGGTACGGGGGAGTAGAAGTAGACATGTGAATAATACCCAAATAGTATCTTATCAGAATCTCTTCCATAGTGTCTTATCAGAATTTCCTATGCCATTTACATGTCTATATTGTACTCTGACTCACTAGCCACATGTTAGCTCTCTATTTATATTAAATATTTCTATTACAGCTTTCTCTTTCTGTTTACATACTGCACTTCTTTCAGTACTTGTATCTTACTTTACTGCATGATTATATTTTCTAACCTGCTATGAACAGTTGAGATGTACTGTACTCGCTCCTGTCGTGACTGGACCTGTTGATAAATTTTACAGATAGCCTGGAGGTTGCCTGCTAGCCTAGAGGAGACAGTAGAGGTTGCATAGATAGCTAGGGTTTATGCTTATAGTTTATTTTCAGTCATCTTGAGTTGTATTTATGGATTACTGTATTTGGGTTTTGAGATGTATTCTGAGTTTGTATCTTAGACACTTAGACTTCTATCTGTTGTATCTCTTTTCGATTTCATGTTTTATCTATCTTCCTTTATGCTCTACCTTAGATGTGATTGAGTTTACATTCTGCTATGTCACCCTCATTCGGGGAGTATAAACTGTTTAGTCTTATACTGTTAGATGCATTGAGACCTAGGACAGCGTTCTACCGTCGACACTGCGGCGTAGGCTGGGCGTTGTTACGTTCTCGTGCCCTAACTCTAGGGTGCAGGTCGTGACAATAATAAAATACCAGTTTTGTACAAATATTCAAATAAAAATGTACCTCAATACCTAAAATAATTTAGGGAATATTTGTACACACATAAAATATGCCTACATGGTCGTCCTTGGTCTCACTACATCCGTACAAAGGCTTGGATTCGGTTCGGGCCCAGTTCGGGCTAAGTTGGTACAATCGGGTCATCTAAAATCAATATATCTAATTAATAAATAAATAATTCACCGGTGGGGGTTAAGTCGCAACTTGGTCTGGTTTTCCTAGTTATGACGTTACTATGGCTCGACCTTCCTCTACCATGACTAAACACTAGTCAAAGCACGCCATTGCGCTATCCGTGCCATGATTCCTAGCCATCTTGTACTCCAAATCTCAACCATGGCTAAAATCATCTACCGTAATAATTAACTAAATAATTATTTATAAAAACAATTTAAAATTACCATTTAAAACAATTAAATAATAAAAAATATTTAAAAAAATAATAATAAATTTTGGAAAGGGAAGCTACAAATCTACCCACCTTAAAAATAATTTTGTCCACGAAATTCCATTTCATGACTATTCCTCAAAGTCCTTAGTCTCCTCAAATTTAATTTCTCAAAAATATTTTATAACCTCGAATACTTGAGGACTTCTACCCACCTTTGGTCATACTACTCCCTCAAAGGTATGTCACTAAAACTTATAACCTTCCTCCAAGTCGCTAGAGTCATTATCCTTAGATATCTAAGACATATGGCTTCTACAATCCCTTCATATCCATCAGACAACCAAACATTCAATAGTCAAACAATATTATACTATAAATTAAGAATTTTTGATAAATCCTAGATAGCACGATCATTCGTCACCTCGAAATAAAAGGGACGAGAATCAATGTCACAGGAAGCAAGGAAGTATAATCGAGAGCAAATATAGAGTTTTCAAGGACGTGGAGAATTTCTAGGAGAATTTTCAAGGCAGAGTGGATTGAGATTTCTAAGGTTTAGTCAAGGTCGCAGGCTCGTATCAGTACAGTTACGTAACCGATACGATATGCTCTGACCTGCATGGGCCACCACAAAAACTTGTCACGACCCGCACCCGGTTTTCGGATACGAACTCGTGAGCAAGCCAACAACGTATCGCGCGGACTCCAGCCCGACTCGAGTACGTATAAGCTGTCAAGTTCATGGGTATCATGTCTAATCTAAACTATATCTCAATCCACAGGAATCATATAAACAAGAATGAACAAGTATGGGTCATGGTCTGCAGCCCATTAGCATATTGTTCGATTAGATTCCAAGAATGATATGAGTCTAATAAATAAGCAGAGTATATCATGGTACTGAATATAAAGCACGAGAAGATAATAAAGAAATATCACAAGCAAATACCTGTATCATAGATCGCAATCCTCTACCATCCTGCTCTGCTAACTAACTCCACGCAGTCGCTAAACCTGAAGAGATCATCAGGTCCTCAGAGGACTAGCAAGATACATAATATACAAGCCAACATGTAACAGTAAAAAGAAGCAAGAAACAATCAAGGGTATCCAACGAGACAAAATGAACCAAGACACAAGATCTAAACACGAGGATCCTAAGACACTGGCATGCCATACTAGAAATGGCTAATAGGTCAAAGCTATAGACCGCGGTCAAGGCAAGTACTCACAATCTATAGTGTCTCAATCGCTGTCAAGGCAAGTACACACAACCAAGATGGTAGCCAATCCTAGTATAAAATCCTATAGACCGTAGTCAAGGTAAGTACTCACAATCTATAGAATGTCAAAGTCAAATCCCACTCAAGTCATGTCAAGTCAAGTCAAGTCAAGTCAAGTCAAGTTATAATCAAGTCGAGAAAATCGTGGTGTAGGACTAGACGACTCTATCAAGCAATACGTATGAGATTAACATAGCGTAATAGATAGAAATGTCATAACAGAAGGGAACAAGAATGTGCAGACAACTAGAATCATGTAAAGTGAAACTATAACAGGAAAAGTGCACTAGACATGAAATAAAGCAATCACAAATGTAAGAAAAAGAACCGCAGCGAGATGATAAACATGCATATAAATTATACTGTACAAGTTGGCAAGGTATACTTGCCTGGGGGTTGCACAGAGAACCAACAATGTATCGCCAATCACAAGTCAGAAAGTCCAAGTCATCACAACTGTCTCCGAAAGCTGAAATAAACGTTACCAACATTCTCAGAATTGTCAAATTAGCTAGGATTGTCTGTCCTTAAGTCCAATTCTAGACACAGGGGAAAACGGTAATTTCGGACAAAAACGATGTCCGCCGTTAGACCCGCTTTGCACCGAAAAGCGTGCCAGAGTCAATGGTCTCTAAAGTCGTCAAACTATATATCTACAGATCCATTTTTCCGATACGAACCCAACCGTATGTCCAAAGTTGGATTCCGGCGGGCCGTGCACAAAATCGCCCGTTGAGTAGGACCGTGGGGCCCGCAAAACGACGTACGATTCAACTGTCTCAGAATTGGACCAAACTTGGCATACAGGACCAGAAAAACGATACGGTCCTGTTGGCACAAGTTTCGTCTCGATCTGACGAACGTGCACGAAGTAATTAGGAAACTTGCACAGAGGCCGATACGGTGAATTTCGACGGATACGCATCAAATTCGTCGCGCACACGCGACCAATTTGAATTTCGTCAAAGCCCACACGACCACGAAGCTGTTACGCACCTTTCGATGCCTTCGGTGCGCGACCACGTCGCCAGGATTGGCGGGACGCACGTCATATCGAGGGTTTTTGTGATTTTCTAATATTTGAAAACGGGGTTTTTTCTAAACTTTAGTATCAAATAACTTCTAATATACTCAATGAAATCAGGTTCCATAAAAGGAATTTTACTGCCATATATGTTGTCAATAAGACTCTTCAAATAGATTTTCTAATACGGTACAGGATCGATCAGAATCGATCTCCGAACGTGGACGGTTGGACTGAATTAGTGTTCTGTTTTGGGCTGGTTTTACGTCGACTTTGGTTCGATTTCCACCTCACACTAACGCACTACAAATCATTCTACTTGAAGGAAAGTAAAGTCGGATAGGTTATAGTCGTACCTGAGAAGTCGGATCGAAAAAACGTCGAACGAGCGTTGAGTACTCTCTCGTCGAAGTTGGGTTCGAAGAGGCTGCTGTTGCTGAGTTCCCTGGTACGCGCGGCTGAGTCCCGGCGGCTCTCCGGCGTGTCGCGGCGGCGCGCGCGGTGGCCGTGGGTACGCCCGCGGTGAACTCCGGCCAGGGTCGTTGGGGTGTCGGCGTTGGTTCGGTGTTAGGGTTTTAGAAATCTCACCTCTGTCTCTCTCTCTCATATGTATATATACAATTATATATATATAACGCTGCTTTGTGTTGGCTTTAACTGCTATGTGGATTCAAACTAGGGTTGGGGTTAGCCGTATAATTTGGGTCGGGTCTGCCACAGGCTCGTTGCTGCTGTTGGGGAGTTGTGGGCTCAGGGGTGTGTGAGCCCACTGTTCGGCCGGGCTGGGGATTAATTCAGCTGAGGGGTGTTTATTGTTTTGTTTGTTTTCATTTATTAATATTTCTATTATTACTCTATATATATATTTCTATATACACTCACACGTATATATATATATGTATATATATACGTACACATATACGCCTACATAAAATCTATTTATATATATATACACATACACACACATATAATATATATTTATATATATGTACACATACACATATATTTACGTATACTCCCATATATATATTTTATATCTATACAACCACATTTATACATTTATGTATTTTTATATAAATACACCTACACCCATATGCATATATATATTTTTATATAAATACACGCACACACATATATTATATATATATACCTCATATATATACCAATAAATACTCAAATAACCAATAATAATAATATCTAATAGTAATAAATATATTTATTTAATCACCAAGATAATAAAATAATACTAAAATAATTAAATGGTGGTTTGGTGTATCCACACTATGTGTAGTGTCCCGCTCCTAGCGGTTCACTATGTAAGGCTTGTGGCTTGGCTAACTCGGTCGGAACCGGGTATTGGGGAAACTTACCGTCGGCATCGAATCGATCACGGACAAGTGCATAAGAACCTTTCCAATTAATGGATCGGTTTCTCTTGAAATGCGTCCAAGAGTTTTCTCTGGATGTTTTGCTGCTGGTTTTGCTGCTTGGTTTTGATGGATGCTTTTCTGAATGATTTTCGATGATTTGATTCTTGTCCGTTTTCATCGATTTGCATAGCATTCATTCTTGAGAATTCTGAGAGAAGAGAACACAACGAGACGGATTATTAATCAATCTTTTGGTGCCAATGCAGACTGACGCGTGACGGAAGGCTAAGCGTGCAAGTGTTCCTCTCTCTCTCGACGATTCTCTAATTTGGTGAGTGTGGATCTCTGTGGTGGTATTGTCCCTCTCGCTATTCCTTCATGCCAACTAAATAATTGTCTTGCAACATCCGTTGATCGATATCAAGATGCTAATGCCACAAGTCAATACCACTAAGATGCTAGAGATAGAACATTGAAATGAATTGATTACACTGCAATGAACTGAACATTGAAATGATTGAATTGATGCCTAGAATGATGGTTATGAAATGCTAAGAATGATCATGTTGCCTATTACTTCAAATATTCTATGCACACTGTGTATATCGAGTCGGACACACATTCGCCTGACCATGGACAACTTGTATACAAGGATTGAGCAATAATTTCCTCGAACGGTACAGGGGCGCCTGTACCGATTCGGCCTAGGAGGAAATAATGAAGTGCTTTGGGGAACATGAGTAATGCGAGGCATCATAGAGGCTAGCTCCCTACTGTGCTGTCATCTCATTATCTTGAAGTCCCAAATGCAAATGAATGAATGAAAAGAGTCCATATGGGTTAACAACACCAGTGGTCACATCGTGGGAATGTATGCTAATCAATGTCTTATGCAGGGGCGGTAAGTATATTATTATTATCCTGTATCTTATGCAGGAAAGCTGGATTCGGCCAATGGTAAAGTAAACATGGTTTATTGAACTACCATGTCATTGAATTGTGATTTACTCTAAATGTTGCCTGTCCCTTATAAGTTCATATCTTTAAAATGCTTGTCATTAATAAAATGTTGGTTTAGCTGAGTGGGCCAACGGGGCTCACCAGCGCATTGTTATAATGTGCTGACCCCTCCTCCACAGGTACTGGAGAAGGCTCGGGCGCACATCGCAATTAAAGCTTTCTGAACTGCTGTTTCCTTTCAAGTTGTTTTCCCTAAAGACGCACAAAGTATTGCGGAGATTTCAAAGATAGCTGCTTATATTTCAAAGTACTAAAGGGGCGTGATGTATGGAACGGGAAATTATTTCATGGCAGCCTATCAGTTGTACTTCTTTTCATGAATCAATGTAGCCGAAATGGCATTTCAAATATTATCGAGAAAAGTTGTATTCTGACTACAATTATGAATAAAATGAGTATTTCTTCTTCCTATATTGTGTATCAATGTTTCCGCAACTGTGGCTTACTTTAAATGTTTCAAAATGATATAAATGTGCAATGTTCTAGCCTTGTACAAGTGCAACTCCAGACTTGTACGGCATCACGCCTTAGCGAGGACGATCGATTCGGCGTGAATCGAAGCAAAGCGAGCGATTCCCCGAATCGGGGCGTGACAAGTTGGTATCAAAGCACGGCTTCACTTCCTCGGATTTCAAAAAAATAAATGTTTCAAAAAGGAAGTCTTGATGCAAATTTTCTCGATTGATGGTGTCGATGGCGCTGGCATGAAATAATGTTCCATACAATAAGCCCATAAATATTTTATGAGTGCTAATGGAATTATTTCTTTGTTGTAGAATGACCAAGGGTGATAGCTCAAAGACGAATTCATCGTCTGACCCGATTGAGAAACTGATTAAGCAAATGGAGGCTCAGAGGAAGCAAAGCGAAGCTCAACATCGCGCGCTTCAGGAGCAGCTTCAGTATCAGTTTCAGGAGCAGCTGGATGCTCAACAAAAGCAAGTTGATAGTCTAACTCAGATTGTCATCAAGCTGTCGGCCGATTCTAATGTTTCTGCAAAGGCCGCAGCAACCGAGACCGTGGAGGTGCCGGCAGAGAAACCTGAGACGCCGACACGGAAGAGGACGAGCTTCAAGTTCTCTGAATTTAAAAGTTGCGACCCGCCTGAGTTTGATGGGAAAGAGGAGCCAGATGAGGTGATGGGCTTCTTGAACACACTAGAGGGCTATTTCCGAATGTTAGAGATTCAGGGCAGTAAGAGAGTGGAGTGTACTGCTGTACAACTTCGCCTCAAGGCCCAGGAATGGTGGATTTCGCAGAGACAGGCACTTTGCGGAAATAGTCAGGATATAAAGATGTCTTGGGAGGCCTTTAAGCAGGCTTTCATTACTCACTTCATTCCACCCGCTGTCCGACAACAAAAAGAGAATGAGTTCATTGCACTTCGACAAGGCAGTATGTCAGTGCATGACTATGAGACAGAATTTTTGAAGAGAGTCGCATTCGCTGGGTACATGGTACCGAATGACGACGCCAAGCGAGGAAGATTTGTGCAAGGCTTGAATGAGGGCCTAGAGAAGGATGTGCTAAATCGGAAATGTACGTCTTACCGGGAGGCGTACGAGACAGCTCTCGAGATGGAGAGATTTCATAAACCGGCTAGTCGTGAGACAATGAAGAGCAACCAAGGACTCAATAATCAGAAACGACCTTGGTCTGCTAGCAGGAATGACGCACCTAAGCGTCACAATACTGGAGACAATCGAGGGCCTCAACATACAGAACGTTGTAAATTTTGCAACCGTTGGGGACATCGATCCGAAGATTGTCGGGTGAAGTGTTTCAAATGCGGCGAGCAGGGCCACAAGGAAGCTGACTGCAGAAATAGAGGAGGGAATCAGTATCCTCCTCGTGGGCATAACAATAATCAGTATCGTGGGCATAACAACAACCACAACCGGGGACAATATAACAACCAGCATCGTGGCGGAGCGCCACCAGCCTTACCGGCTCCAGCTGGGAATGCACCGAATCAACAAGGTGGGCAAGCAAGGGTTTATGCCTTGACTCAGGCAGAGGCCCAGACCGCGGAGAATGTTATAACAGGTATGTTGCTATATAAAGGCACACCTGCAAGAGTACTTTTTGATTCTGGCGCTACTCATTGCTTTATCTCTTCTGATTTTGCAATGGAAAATAAATTTTGTATGACTCAACTAAAGACAGCTTTGTGTGTTAGCACTCCTTCGGGAGTAGATATGCCTGCAACTTTGATTTGCAGGGACGGCTACATTAAAATTGGAGGCAAGACTTTATCTCTGGATGCAATTGTACTCGACATCAAAGAGTACGATATCATCTTGGGAATGGACTGGCTCAGCGCCTGTCATGCAACGATTGACTGTGCGGATAAGAGAGTTGTGTTTCGCCTAACCGGAGAAACAGAGTTCTCTTACTCGTGCGGCTCGGCGTTCCAAGGACCTATGGTAATATCGGCAGTTACAGCAAGGCACATGTTGTACTCAGGATGTGAAGGGTTCCTTGCTTCTGTTTTTGACACTCAAATGAAGGGTATAGATTCGAATCAGACCGAGATTGTGGCAGAGTTCCCCGATGTGTTTCCGGACGAGATACCTGGGATGCCGCCGGATAGAGAAATTGAATTCACAATTGATACATTTCCGGATACTCGTCCGATATCTAAAGCGCCGTACAGGATGGCTCCGGCAGAATTGAAGGAACTAAAGGTGCAGCTACAAGAATTATTAGACCGAGGATACATTCGCCCAAGTGTATCTCCATGGGGAGCTCCAGTGTTGTTTGTAAAGAAGAAGGATGGAACGATGCGGCTATGCATCGATTACAGAGAACTGAATAAGGCAACCATCCGTAACAAGTATCCCTTGCCAAGAATAGATGATCTGTTCGATCAGCTACAAGGGGCGACCATATTTTCAAAAATCGATCTTCGTTCAGGATACCATCAGTTGAAGATCAGACCCGAAGATGTTCCAAAGTCAGCATTCCGTACGAGATACGGACACTATGAGTTTTTGGTCATGCCATTCGGCTTGACTAATGCTCCAGCAGCCTTCATGGATTTAATGAATAGAGTGTTTCGACCGTTCTTAGACAAGTTTGTTGTTGTGTTCATCGATGACATCTTGATCTACTCAAAAGATAGAGAGACTCATGTCGAGCACTTGAGAGAAGTACTTCAGACGCTGCGGGACAACCAGCTCTATGCAAAACTAAGCAAGTGCGAATTTTGGATGAACAGCGTGTCGTTCCTAGGACATGTTGTTTCGGCGGAAGGTGTTGCCATCGACCCAAAGAAGATTGAGGCAGTGGTGGACTGGAAGCAGCCTGCATCAGCTAGTGAAATACGGAGTTTCCTTGGTTTAGCCGGGTACTACCGTAGATTTGTGAAGGACTTCTCGAGAATCGCCTCGCCTTTGACTCGCCTGACTCAGAAGGGAGTCGTATTTAAGTGGACGAACGACTGTGAGAGTAGCTTCCAAGAACTCAAGCAGCGGCTCGTCACGGCCCCAATTTTAGCACTTCCGGAAGGCTCTGAGGGATTTCAGATCTACAGTGACGCGTCGGGACTTGGTTTGGGATGTGTTCTTATGCAACATGGGAAGACCATATCTTATGCTTCGAGGCAACTCAAACAGCATGAGAAGAATTACCCAACACATGATTTGGAACTGGCGGCGATTGTGTTCGCGTTGAAATTGTGGCGACACTATCTCTATGGTGTGTCCTGCGAGATCTTCACGGATCACAAAAGCCTGAAATATATATTCACACAAAAGGAATTGAATTTGAGGCAGCGGCGCTGGTTAGAATTGATCAAGGACTATGACTTGACAATCTCTTACACGCCGGGTAAAGGGAACGTGGTAGCTGATGCCTTGAGTCGGAAATTTGTGGGATCACTAGCAATAGCAAAAGAGGTACTACGGGATCTTGAAGAGATGGGCATCGAGTTCAGGATCCGTCCGCAGAATGTGCAGTTGGCTCAGTTACAACTTGAGCCGAGTCTCCAGGAAAGGATTAAGTTTGCTCAGAAGGATGACCCATTTCTGCAGAAGATACGCGAGTTGATTCTAGCAGGAAAGGCGTCGGACTTTACCGTTGAAGATGACACTATTCGTGTCAAGGGAAGATTGTGCGTCCCTAAGGACGAGAATATCAGGAAGGAAATACTGACCGAGGCTCATTTCGCGAAGTATACATTGCATCCGGGAGGCACGAAAATGTATAAGGATCTACGCTCAACCTTTTGGTGGCATGGTATGAAGAAGGATGTGGCGCTATTCGTGTCACAGTGCATGGATTGTCAGCGTGTAAAGGCCGAACATCAACGGCCAGGCGGAGAACTACAAAATTTGGCTATTCCACTGTGGAAGTGGGATAATATCTGTATGGATTTTATAGTTGGCTTGCCAAGAACTCGGAAGGGAAATGATGCGATTTGGGTTATCGTGGATAGATTAACCAAGTCGGCACATTTCATTCCAATAAAAGTTACATGGGGAGTAGAACGGTTGGCTCAGATCTACATAAATGAAATTGTCAGATTGCATGGGGTGCCAGCTTCTATAGTGTCGGATAGAGATGGAAGATTCTTGTCGCGATTTTGGATAAGTCTACACTCGGCAATGGGCACAAAGTTGAACTTCGGTACAGCTTACCATCCGCAGACTGATGGTCAGACAGAGAGAGTAAACCAGATTCTTGAAGATATGTTGAGATTGTGCGTGCTCGATTCGAAGACAAATTGGGACACACATCTCGCATTAGCAGAATTTGCCTATAACAACAGTTATCAGGCAAGTATCCAAATGGCCCCGTACGAAGCCTTATATGGACGGAAATGTCGATCACCGATATGCTGGGATGAAGTCGGTGAACGGCAAGTGCTCGGACCAGAACTTGTGGAACAGGCCGTCGAGAGGATTCGCTTAATTCGAGAAAGACTTAGAGTTGCTCAAAGTCGACAAAAGAGTTATGCGGATGTTCATCGACGACCTTTGGAATTCACAGCAGGCGATCATGTCTTCTTGAAGGTCACACCCATGCGAGGTGTGATGCGGTTTGGGATGAAAGGAAAGTTAAGCCCGAGATTCGTCGGACCATTCGAGATTTTGGAGAAGGTAGCCTCAGTGGCTTATCGACTTGCACTACCTCCGGCTCTGGCTGATGTGCACGATATCTTCCATGTATCTCAACTTCGGAAGTACGTGCATGATCCAAGTCACGTAGTGAATTTCGACCAGCTGCAGCTGAGCGCTGACCTATCCTACACTGAAGAGCCTGTCCAGATTTTGGATAGGAAAGAGAAAGTTTTGCGGAATCGGGCAGTGTCTCTAGTCAACGTGCTGTGGCGGAACCATGCTGTCGAGGAGTCGACATGGGAATTAGAGGAAGAGATGCGAGTGAAGTACCCCTCGCTGTTTGATAATTTTGAGGTAGGACCTTTGCTTTAAGTTTCGAGGACGAAACTTTTTCTTAGTGGTATATTATGTAGTGTCCCGCTCCTAGCGGTTCACTATGTAAGGCTTGTGGCTTGGCTAACTCGGTCGGAACCGGGTATTGGGGAAACTTACCGTCGGCATCGAATCGATCACGGACAAGTGCATAAGAACCTTTCCAATTAATGGATCGGTTTCTCTTGAAATGCGTCCAAGAGTTTTCTCTGGATGTTTTGCTGCTGGTTTTGCTGCTTGGTTTTGATGGATGCTTTTCTGAATGATTTTCGATGATTTGATTCTTGCCCGTTTTCATCGATTTGCATAGCATTCATTCTTGAGAATTCTGAGAGAAGAGAACACAACGAGACGGATTATTAATCAATCTTTTGGTGCCAATGCAGACTGACGCGTGACGGAAGGCTAAGCGTGCAAGTGTTCCTCTCTCTCTCGACGATTCTCTAATTTGGTGAGTGTGGATCTCTGTGGTGGTATTGTCCCTCTCGCTATTCCTTCATGCCAACTAAATAATTGTCTTGCAACATCCGTTGATCGATATCAAGATGCTAATGCCACAAGTCAATACCACTAAGATGCTAGAGATAGAACATTGAAATGAATTGATTACACTGCAATGAACTGAACATTGAAATGATTGAATTGATGCCTAGAATGATGGTTATGAAATGCTAAGAATGATCATGTTGCCTATTACTTCAAATATTCTATGCACACTGTGTATATCGAGTCGGACACACATTCGCCTGACCATGGACAACTTGTATACAAGGATTGAGCAATAATTTCCTCGAACGGTACAGGGGCGCCTGTACCGATTCGGCCTAGGAGGAAATAATGAAGTGCTTTGGGGAACATGAGTAATGCGAGGCATCATAGAGGCTAGCTCCCTACTGTGCTGTCATCTCATTATCTTGAAGTCCCAAATGCAAATGAATGAATGAAAAGAGTCCATATGGGTTAACAACACCAGTGGTCACATCGTGGGAATGTATGCTAATCAATGTCTTATGCAGGGGCGGTAAGTATATTATTATTATCCTGTATCTTATGCAGGAAAGCTGGATTCGGCCAATGGTAAAGTAAACATGGTTTATTGAACTACCATGTCATTGAATTGTGATTTACTCTAAATGTTGCCTGTCCCTTATAAGTTCATATCTTTAAAATGCTTGTCATTAATAAAATGTTGGTTTAGCTGAGTGGGCCAACGGGGCTCACCAGCGCATTGTTATAATGTGCTGACCCCTCCTCCACAGGTACTGGAGAAGGCTCGGGCGCACATCGCAATTAAAGCTTTCTGAACTGCTGTTTCCTTTCAAGTTGTTTTCCCTAAAGACGCACAAAGTATTGCGGAGATTTCAAAGATAGCTGCTTATATTTCAAAGTACTAAAGGGGCGTGATGTATGGAACGGGAAATTATTTCATGGCAGCCTATCAGTTGTACTTCTTTTCATGAATCAATGTAGCCGAAATGGCATTTCAAATATTATCGAGAAAAGTTGTATTCTGACTACAATTATGAATAAAATGAGTATTTCTTCTTCCTATATTGTGTATCAATGTTTCCGCAACTGTGGCTTACTTTAAATGTTTCAAAATGATATAAATGTGCAATGTTCTAGCCTTGTACAAGTGCAACTCCAGACTTGTACGGCATCACGCCTTAGCGAGGACGATCGATTCGGCGTGAATCGAAGCAAAGCGAGCGATTCCCCGAATCGGGGCGTGACACTATGCACCCTTATCAGGGTCCAGAAAATTGTACAAATATTGTAAAACATTATTCAATAATAAAATACCAGTTTTGTACAAATATTCAAATAGTTAAAAATGTACCTCAATACCTAAAATAATTTAGGGAATATTTGTACACACATAAAATATGCCTACATGGTCGTCCTTGGTCTCACTACATCCGTACAAAGGCTTGGATTCGGTTCGGGCCCAGTTCGGGCTAAGTTGGTACAATCAGGTCATCTAAAATCAATATATCTAATTAATAAATAAATAATTCATCGGTGGGGGTTAAGTCGCAACTTGGTCTGGTTTTCCTAGTTATGACGTTACTATGGCTCGGCCTTCCTCTACCATGACTAAACACTAGTCAAAGCACGCCATTGCGCTATCCGTGCCATGATTCCTAGCCATCTTGTACTCCAAATCTCAACCATGGCTAAAATCATCTACCGTAATAATTAACTAAATAATTATTTATAAAAATAATTTAAAATCACCATTTAAAACAATTAAATAATAAAAAAATATTTAAATAAAATAATAAATTCCGAGAAGGGAAGCTACAGGGCCCGCGTGTACGATGCGAGGCCTAAGCTATCTACATGAATATAGTAACCGGGGTTTGGTCACATGGCTAGTGTATTTTCCCATCCGACACAAGCAAGTACAAGAACAGGAATACAGGAGTACAGGGGTACAGGATATCGTGTCATAACGTGTGACAAGAAAAAGTACAAGATATGTAAATATACAAGACCATAGAAAAGTACTTGCCTTGCTCCGGGAAAGTACGGGTAAAGTATAGAGCTGGATGTCCTCCTGAGTAATATTTGATACAAGTTGTTCAAGTTATACCCATTATCTATTTAATACTTAAACTTCAACTATTTCTAATAAAACACCATTTAATTTAATAATTTAAGTGCAATACCCGACCACCCCTTTTCTAACCAAGTCTAATTACAAGTCGTATTATGAAAATTTACATTTAAGATGGTAAGGCTCAAGTGACAATTTCCTAAGATTATCTTAGGATTTGTTAAGAATAGGTAACTATCTATCATCAATAGTTTAATAGGCTTGAACCCACATAGTCAACCCAAAACTCAATAGTCCCGACTGCTGGAACATACTACTGGAAGCATACCACAACCCATATATACTATACTCAAAAATGATTAAAACAAACTGAAGCTCACAATTAGGCAAAACTTAATTCATAGTCATCTGCATATATAGCTTGCCCTTTAATTTGTATAGCTGCCCATAAAAGCAAAATGAACCTGAGTCATTTAAAAAACAATAACTGAACCCAACCATAAGAATCATTTAGAAACCAAGAATTGAACCCAATCATAAGAATCATTTAGAAACCAAGAATTGAACCCAAAATTAGATGTAGCATCCTACCCACTGTTCTGGACACAGCTGACAGTGTCTAACAACATCCACCCATTCCCATTTCACTCGTTTTCCCTCAAAAGAATTATTACAAACAAAAATTGAGACTACAACCCAACAACATAAATTTCTCCACCAGCAGCAATACACTCACAATGTAATAGAAGAATTGGACACGCCAGAACGTCTTGGTCAAGGACCCGTCCCCAATCCTGCTCGACTACTTGCAAGCCAGACACGACCCGACCAGGACACAACACAAACGGCTACCAGACTCTGGACACGATCCGAGCGCCAACTAAAAGCAACACGAACTCATGTCCCCGACGAACCAGTACAACAATACAACACAACACAACTCAACTTCAAATAAAATAAATAATTCAGAGGAAAATATCAAATATAGTATCGGTTACCTGAAGGAAAGATCCAATCGAAAACGAAGACACAACTCAACAGTTTTTCGTGTCCAAAAGAAGTAGATCCCACTGAACAATCCCACGAGCAGGCATCATGCAACAAAGAATGGTTTTTAGAAGAACTGACATTGTTCTCCAGGAATTCAAAGGAAAGAAAAGACTTCGAATCAAGGTAATCACCGCTCTTCTAATTATCGAATCGATCTCGTGACTCAACCCACTCGTTCAACCTCCTTCCAATATATTCGATCATTCGAAAACAGGTAATACTAAGAATTTAACCATTTGAATTATAGAGTATATAATTTAATTTCGGATATGCTAGGTTGAGATCAACACTTACCAACAGGAATCGATAATCGAACTGATCGTCGGCTACTCGAGAAGAAGATGGAGTTGATCTTGTTCGATCTGGAATTTTCAGATCGAGGGTGAGCATCAAAATCTAAAAAAATGGAAGAATCAAAGAAGATTTGCAGAACTCACCGAAGCTTGGTTCCTGGATCGGAGAGGACACGGACACGCAACGATTTGAGATCGTCGGAGAAGGAACTCGTAGAGGGGATGGCCCCGGCGTCGAGCTGAAGAACTCGTCGTCGAGAGGAGACGCACGCCACTGCTCTGGAAATGCACGCCGCCTCCTAGTTCACCGGAGAAGAGTAAGTCGCCGTCGAAAAATAATTGCCGCCAGAGAAATGAGTGATGTCGCTGGATGCTCTCGCCGAGATCTGAACGGAGCCCCTAATCGCCGGAGAGGATCGCCGTCGCCATGGCCAAAGGAATTAGGGTTAGGGCTTGATGCTCTGGAGAGATTTGGGGAAAAGGCTGAGCTCTCAAAAAATTTAGAGAGGATGAGAGAAGAATACATTCTCTCTCATGAACATTCGTTTATAAGAAAAAAATGTGCACTTTGCACAAACCCCCCTCGCTCAGAAACATTTGCAAAGTAGCCCCCCGCAATAAGTTTTTATGCGAAAAGGCCCCCTTTCTTTTCACTTATTGAGGATTTATGGAAAATCGGTTATAAAGGTTGTTTAGGATATTCAAAAAAATCGGGACCACTAAATTATTTGTGACAAACTTTCAAATTTTTAAAAATTCCCGCTCCCAATTTTCTTCCCTCCAAAAATACTCATAAACTATATATTTATAATAAAAGAAATGAAGTATTTATTATTAAAAATTTAAATTTTACTAAAATTGGGAAAAGTGGAGTTACAATACTAGCATACGGGGCCCTGGATGATTGTGTCGCCACAAAGGTGCCATAGGATCCCGTACCGTAGTACATACCCCTCTGAAGACCACCAACGACGGTCATCCAGAGCTCGTCCAATATTCGAGCCGGTGGGGGCTGCGAGGAAGTACCAGCCCCTCCATCCATAGATGCAATAGTAATCTCACGCTCTAGCCTAAGATACGAATCCTAGAAAAGTGTGTATCTCGATAAGCATAGTATTTACTACCAACCTAGTTGTTCCACGTCTATGGATATATATTGAATATTTCTTAAGTTATACTAAATTTATTGACACGTAAAGTAATACTTACATAGCTCTGAATGGCCCGATCATCGATGAGCTTTTCGTTCTTCCGATGGGTGGCCAGGAAGACGGTCACCATGTTGGGGTTCTCACCCCTCTTTATCTGTTATAATAATATATTTTTCATTAAAATTAAACATTTTATTCCTACTTACATTAAAATAATATATTATAGTAAAACACATACTAGGCGACGAAAATGTTCCGTCATGGGAATCGAGCCACCACACCACTTCCCTGCCCTCGTCCTAGCCGCCTTCTCCTTCTCCGACCGTTCCTTGTACCTAGGAGCGTCGAATCTAGTCTTTATGGCAGTCCACTGCTCGGGCGTGATCCAACCTTGGATCAGTTTTTCGGAGCGGTCTCGAGCATTCTTGTCGTTGATTGCATCCCGGATCAACTTAGCGGCAACGGTAGTGAATTTCTTCTCGATCGTCTCAGCCCGATGAGGTGGATAAAAATATGTTTTCTACAAGAATTAAATTAGTTAGTTATATAATATGCATAAAAGATGATTTATACTAAAAGCAATATACTTTAGTTACCTTGAAGTGGGTAAACCAGAATACCTTCCTCTCGTCCGAGGCATCCAAGTAGTTGATCCAAGGGCCCCCGTAGTTGGACCTCAGAAATAGCCCAATGCCCTCTGAACTGACAGAGGATGATATCTACACAATGATAATTAAATTCATGAATATATAGATATAAGTATAAATAAATGTTAACTAATTAACTTACTTTGTAGGCCTATCGGACCAAATCTCCATCCTCTTCTCATCCGGAGGGGCGTATGGGAGATCGTTCGGATCATATGGAGACGGCGTAGGTGCGACCTCCTCCACCCGCTCCTCCATCTTCATAGTGTCGTCCGCGGGAGGAATGCTGCTGGACAGGCTAGGATCAGGCCTGGAATTGTCCATCCCAGGAGTACTACCACGTACTGTCGACGCAGATAGTGATATGAGTGGCTGGTACACTGGAGTATTAGGAGACGAGGGACCGACACCATCATCCACTAAAGGAGTACCACTCCGTCCACTGGTGGAACCTCTACGTCCACGGGATACTCTTCTACCGCCATGGAGGTACGATCCTCTGCGCCCTGCCATACCTGATAGAAATAGATATCTACAAGATAATAATGATACATTTAACATATCACAGTTTATAAAAATAGACCCGGAGCAACCCTCTGTTGAATTTCTAGATAATAACCATGCATTTAACATATCACAGTTTATAAAAATAGACCCAGAGCAACCCTCTGTTAAATTTCTAGATAATAATCAAGTCTAGATAATAGCATCCAAAAATATCCAAGTCTAGATAATAACCATGTTTAGAAAATAAGAAACATCAAGAGTTGTAAAAACATCCAAGTCTAACCCAAAAATAATTCTACCGGAAATAAATTCGATCAAAAGTCATATCATATATATATATATATATCTACCATTGTCTATGCTAGGACAGATAGAACTCCTTCAGCCACCGTGCATAAGTAGGATCCACGCCAGCAAGATCAATATCTAGAGGAGATGGATGACTAGAACTCCCGGTGCAACTGTCCTCTGGTGCCATCTCCTACTTCACAGCTATCTCGACTTTAGGAATCACTTCCTCCTTAATAGTAGGAGAAAGTTCTTCCTTGACCTTCATCTCTGCTTTAGGTACCACTACCTCCTCAGCAGAAGGAGAAAACACCACCTCCTCAGCAGCAGGAGGTACCACTACCTCCTCAGCAGCCATCTGTGCCTCTCTCAAGCGACGTGCTCGGGTCATGGGTGCCATCTGGTAAGATTGATAGAAACATAGAGATTAATTAGGGATTAAACAAAATGACAATATTAGACGTATAATGTGGAAGACTCATTATTTCATGGAGATTAATTAGTGGTTAAACATATTTTATATTTTATTTTCTTTTCAATCATCTTCTGAAAATTCATCTTCTTCGTCCTCCGCATCCTCATCTTCCTATTCCTTCTCATCTTCGCTTTCATCTACTTCGTTTTCCTCTTCGGATACTTCTACCTCTTCTACACGATTAGACGTGTAATATGGAACTTCCGTTGTGTCCACGTCAACTGTATTTGTTACGAGAGGAAGCTCATCCTCCTGATAAGCTATTTCGTCAACATCGTAGGTATTTCTGATTTTAGTCTTGCATACTGTCCACCAGTCCAACCTAGTTGTTCCCCGTCTAGGATAAGTAATGAAGTAAAGTAGTTGAGCCTGACTTTCTAGGACAAATGGTTCATATCCTTGATATTGAAGCCGATAGTTAATATCCACAAGACCATGCTTGTCAATTTTCCAACCTTGATCTTCGATCGGATCGAACCAATCACACCTGAACGACATGATCCTAGCCGGCTCTATATCATAGTTATATGTCAACTCCACAATCTCCCGTAAGATGCCATAGAAATCATTGTCCAGATTGACATTTTTGTAGTTTGTAGATCGGATACACAAACAACTATTTTTGGTCGAATTAAGATCTGGAAAGTTCTCTTTGATCGGAGCATTTGTTGACTTGAACCTAAACCCATTCACACAATGGCTTGGCCACTTCTGGATGATATTTTATGTTGCGACATCTCACATATGGACACTTAATTTTGGTATGGGTCCATGTACTGAGGGAACGCATTAGCGAAGTGCTCTACCCCCTGTATAAATTTATCCTGCACACCATACATGTCATCAAGATGACAATTGTACATCCATGAATGATGCCGCAGATAGTAATTCATATCCATTTGACAATAATTCTGCAAAGATAGATACACATTATTCGAGTATATTCTAAATGGATGCATAGACACATGAGTATTAAATGGGTGTCGTCACATGTTCAGCAAGAAGTCCCCCTCTCTGACCCCCTCTACTTTTCTGCTTCTCATTCGACTCTCTCAGCATCCTATTCCGCATCATATGATATCCACCTCAACCTCAGCCTAGAGAAGTGTGAAAATATTAATATTAACCAAGGTTCACAGTATCGGTATCGGTATTGAAATCGATATCATTTACGGTTGATACCATGAATCTCATGGCTTTCCCTTCAAGTTACTATCTTCCCTCTCATTCAACCATCAGTGGCTAACTACCATACTCTTCGTCACCCTAAGTTAACAGTTAATTTATATACATAGAGAGTCCTCTAATAACATTTAGCTACTATCTCTCTCATGGCCTACATCTACTCGCACACAACTACTCTATAGGTAACATGTCTCTACACTGACACAAGCTCAACCTCTATTCACTCAACCCTATAGGTAACACTCACAAGCCTTCAAATGGATACTCATATGGCTGATACATAAATCAAATGACTGATACCAAATCCTTTTCTACAACTGATACCAAAATTAGTATAAGACTGATATTTGTATCATGACTGATACAAATATTCCAACAATATACTAAAACAATGGTATGGGACTAAAACTAAATAAATAGGGCTGATACAAATAGGTAATGAACTGAGTGTGTCAGTATCAGTGCGTGTGTCAGTGTCGTGTCAGTGAGTGTGTCAGTGTGTCTCAGTGAGTGTATATGTGCTGTGTCAGTGAGTGTGTCAACGTGAGCGTGTCAGTGTGTTTGTGTCATGCCAGTGGGAGATAGGGTTAGTCTTAGATATACCTGGACGGGGTCAGGTCAGGGTCACCGGAGCAGGGGACGAGGGGGGTCGGCGGTGGAGGAGCGGCGACGAGGTCACCAGGGGGAGAGGGGGGTCGCCGGTGCAGGGGACGAGGGGGAAGGGGGTCGCCGAAGGGAGGGGTCGCCGGAGGGAGGCCTCGCTGGAGGGGAAGGGGTCTCCGGAGACGAGAGGGGGAGGGGGAGAGAGATTTGGAGCTCTCGAACGGGAGATCAAAAAATTTGGGGGAAAAATGAATTCGATCGGGCCCCAGAATCCGATATGAAATTTTTTAGTGACGTCATAAAAAGACGTCAATAAACGTTGCTGTTAGGTAACAAACTGGCGACTTACTGGATTAAGAGTCGCAAAACATCGCTGAATAAAATAAATCAGCGACGTTCTGCGACTAAACCGTGACTTATTCTTTTCAAACCATAATGCTAGTCGCTATCAGTCGCTAAATATCGCTGATAGTGACGTTCAGCGACGTCATTTTTATACGTCGCTAAACACACAAAAAGTAGCGACGCTTTTAACCGGAGTCGCTAATCTCGTCGCTATTCTGGCATATTTTGGTAGTGTATCACCCATATTGATTACAGGTTGAACCTCTTATTGAACCTATTAATCCTTTCTAACTTTATGCCCCTTTACCTGTATTCATGATACGTGGGTTCTAGTCCTGATACTTAGTGTTGCAGACATTAAGACAGCCTATTCTTGTACCCATGACACCATATCTCGTGAAGCACAAGAAACTTTAGGAGTTTAGCCCCCTTGCCAACCCAGTATAGACTTCTTGTGATCTGTCATCTAGGTATACCCTACCGTAACAACATTCAGAACTTCATTATCTAATGTGCATCCTACGACTTCTTGTTACTGACACAGGGTCCTAGTCTCCTTGTCCGCACCAATGCTCAGGGGTTTCTCATGACTCTACCTAGGAATTTTATCAAGCATCTACTCTTCTAATGTTTTGTAAAAGGAATAATAACTTGGCGAATTGAATGGTTGATGAACCTACCTTCTTTTGGTCGAACAAAACTTGATTGCTTCCTGACTTCTACTCAAATGTTCTCAATGGCAAGAAGGAGATGGAATTTCTAGGGTGGTCGGCCGTTGCTTGCTATATTTATATGGTGAGACTTGGATTAGATCAAGGAAAGATTGGATGGAGGAAATTTGTGTTTGAAACAATTTCGAATTTCCTCTTGCAGATTTGAGAGTATCTCAATAAGAGGAGAAGTCGGCGCATTTGGCTTTGAGAGTCGTCCTGCTAGAAAATTTTGAATTTCATAATTGTGTTGAGGCCCTTAGAGGAATTTGGTTTTGCAAAGACTAAAAACTATTCCTCATTTACTCTATCTAGTGTTGTACTTGGAAAAAAATAGTGTGTGGCAAAAAATAAAGTAAATAAATAAATAAATAAGAGAAATAGAATTTGGGTTCATGGACTTACACTAACATCCCAACTATGTACGCAATATCCCGACGCATACATACTTGAGCATACATTAAACTCCCTACAACTGATCATGAACGAAAAATATATTACATTTTCTTAATTTTAAGGCTAATCTCAGGGCACTTGATTGAGACTTAACTTGTCTCCTCTAGCGACATGTGTCACCTGGTTTGCATTAAGTACTTTAATCGATATATAAAACCAGAAAAATATATCTACTCCCTCTGAACTTGTGATACACACAATCTTCAACAGTGTTTATCTCAAAACCAAACTAGATAATCATTTTGTGAAACTTGAAGTACCTTTGACGAGAAGTCTGATTGAGTCCATAAATAGATTTTGTCAGTTTACAAACAATATTCTTTGGGTCTTTTGACACAAAGTTTTCTGGTTGCACTTTACAAATTATTTCATCAATGTTATAATTGAGAAAAGTCATTTTAACATCCATTTGATGTAACTCAAGATCAAAATGTACAACAAGTACTATGATTGGTTTAAAAGAGTCTTTCAAAGAAACCGAAGAGAAAGTCTCTTTAAAACTAATCCCTAATTCTTGAGTAAAGTTACTAGCTACAAGACGTACTTTATACCTCTCCACATTGTCCTTCGAATCCTTCTTGGTTTCTTAAATATCCATTTGTAACCAATGGAATTCGCACCTTTTGGTAATTGGACAAGTTTCCAAACTTTATTGTCTTGCATAGACTAATACTCCTTATTTATTGTATTAATCCACTTTGAGAATTGGAACTTTCCATGGCCTAGTGGAAGTTGATTGGATGATCTTCCAATATTCCACAGTCTTCCTCATGTTTCTGAAGAAATATGAAAAGATTATCTGAAATTATATTTCTCCCTTCTCTTGGTGGACTATCTCAACAGCACCGGTCCTTGAGGTTGTTGAGTTTTTTCCTCATAAATAATTACCTTATCTTAAATGGGGCGCCGCTACATTGTCTTGTTGAGGTAGCTTAACATCGACTTATAAAGGTAATTTGACATTGTCTTATTGAGGTTCTAGATTCACTTCTTGATCAATGAATATATAGAAAATTGCACATTGTCAAAAGTGATAGTAGGAATCGTAATCGATTCCTCCTCAAAGACAATATCTCTGACATTATTTCTCCCCCAAACTCAACATCCTAAAAAATATTACAATTCTCGTGTCAAAAAATTTCTTTGTGTGGGATCGTATAATTATTAACCCCTTGATCTGTCAGTATAGCCAAGGAAGTAGCTGCTTACAATTTATCTTTGGTCTGTCTTCCCTTTACACATTCAATATAAACATTAAAGTCTATAAAGTCAATGGAATCCAAATCCCGTCAGACACAAGTCATTCAACTCTATTTCTAGAGATGTGACCTAATCGCTTATGTCATAATGAGGCTAAAAAAGAAATTTATTATTAATTTTGCGTTTAGTACCATATGACTCCACTTGCAAGATTTTATTACAAAATGCAACAGTTTCGACTGAATATAGGTTATCACAAACATTAAGGGAACCGTTACCAATAATATTTAAATTTAAAGATAGACTATACTTATTATTTTCAAATGAACAATGATAACCATATTTGTCCATTAACGAAACAGAAACTGAATTTCGTCTAAAAGAATGTACAATAAAAGTTTCTATCAAATACAAATAATAATCGGTTCCTAATAATAACCTAAAATATCCTATTGCTTCCATCTCTACCGAATTTTTGTCACCCACATAGATGTATCTTTCACTATCAATTGACTTGCGGTATCCCAGACAACCTTGTATATGGGTAGTCGCACCAAAATCTAACCACCATGTGTTTCTAGGTATTGAAGCTAAATTAACCTCAGAGCAAACCAAATTGAGAAATGTACTTTTTCTTATGTGTCCTGACTTGTCACAAAAGAAACAACCCTTAGTTTTATATTGTTGTTTCTTTTGAGCTAGACCCTCAGGAGCTTCTGTAGTTTTTTTTGTGTCCTTAAAATTCATCCCATTAAGCATGAAAATTGAATTCGTATTGGCAGATATTATAGAAATATTAACTGTAAAGATAACAAAACAACAAAACAGATATACTCTAATTAATAACCAAATAATAAAATATAGTCAAACAAATTCAAATAATGTTGAACCACATCTCAAGATACCTAGTACATCATTAATATCAAGTCATTAGACAGTGATATTAACTGCAAGTGGTACTCTTAGTGTAATGATCAAATATTGACAAGAAGTCATGTCAAATAATAAGCCTATCTTTAGGCCGGATTATTATTCACATTTAAACCTTATAATTGTCACACATTTATCATCACAAGTATGTGTACAATTCGGCCAAGTATTAACCTTCCTTTAGGTCGGCTAATACCCGCATGAATGTACACACACAAACATCCAAGATCCCTCATAGACTATCTACGCAAGAGATGTCACTTTTACGACATCTTGTTTCAATGGGTCGATTTAGAATATTAGATAACTATTGCTAGTCACAAAAGTCACCAAAAAATTTGAATGTTGACTAAATTCTTATGTACATGCATATTTGAATTAAATAATCATAAACCTGTGAATCTCTTTGCATGATTCAAACAAGAATTTTTAATTTGACTAAACTGAGCATTGTCAACATAATAAAATTCATGTAATATTTTACTGAAGATATGGACCATTAGATTACATCAAATAACCCATAAAGGTTATAGTAAAATAATCTACTGAAGATATGCACGTCAAGAAATTACATCAAATACATGACTTAGAACATAAATTTATTGGAAACTAAATTTATGCCAAACATAAAATTGTTTATATTTGATTCCAATTTGTCCTACAAATGATCAACTTAGATTAGAATACCCTCTAGTAACACAAAATATCTATCAGCATGAGTAATTGGAATCTAATCGACATTCCAAATAAATAAGGCTTATGATTGTATTTGAAATTCACCTTCAGTATATTACACATTAAATAGGGTCTTCAAACTGTATAATATCGATCCTACATCTCAAATGGAATAAAAATAAAAACTAAAAATAACAGAGACCACTTGGTCTAAGGTGCCAGATTAAGGTTCTGGTCGAAAGGGTGTAGGTTGAAATCCCACTCTAAACAAAGTTTTTGAGACCACTTGGTCTAAGCGCCTGTCACGACCCGCTCCCAATTTTGGGATACGAGTACGTGGCCAAGTCCAGCCTACGCCGCAGCATCGGCGGTAGTACGCTGTCTATGATAACAATGGTCCACAACAAGCACAACACGCTTATATATCATCCACAACTATGCCAGCAAAAATCACTAAAATATCCAATAGTCTCAATAATAAATATGAAAAATCCACTACAACTCAGAAAGTCTCGGGAACAAACCCGGATAGCAGAAAATAAAATAGACAACTAAACTCCATAACTATAACTACTAACTAATGCGAATCCATAAGGAAGAAAATATGCTAATTCGCATCAGTGCTAGAACCGGGTACGCCAGTGACATCAGTGTATCCAACATACTCACCGTAGACCTCGGGACAAATCTCTTCGTCTAAAGCTGAAAAATAGTTATCCAGTCAGGATTGGAGCAAGATCACCATAACACTACATTACACAATATAGTATACAAGCATGAAGGAAAGATAAAAGGAATTTAACTGAAGATAAGTATAGGCATGATATTGTATGATAAGAAAGTACCTTTGAGACGTGATAACAATATGAAGGTAGACTTTGACATACCACTAAGACATGATGACAATAAGAAGGTAACTTGACGAAAGAAGAACAATAGACGACATGGCAACAATAATTAAGTCACGTGTACTGTGTGTTTAGAATACCAACTTTCAGCATGTAGACAGCTTGGGATATCCGTCAGTCATACGTGTGGTGCATGACTGATATTATGCAATCAATGTATAGGGGGTCTGTATTCAATTCGTTGACCACATGCTTACTTGTCGTATTCCTCCGCCCGACTCACTCACAATACATGTCCACTATGATAAACATTAGCAATACGATAAACTGTAAACAATAGGAAACAATGAGTAAAAGATGAACATGTATATATCCTAACGATTCTAACTTTCGTGCACAATATTAATCATGAGCAATGACAATCATGAACCAAAGGGAAGTAATAGTGAAACGACGACACGAAGATACATGCAGCATAAAATAAAGGAAACATAGGTCATAGTGATACTTGCCTGCTCCGATAGATGATAAAGTCACAACTCAAGACGTCGTAGCCCGATCTACCCCGACACAAAATAATCACAAGTTAGATCAACGATTCCCACTCTAAAATCCTAGAAAGTGGCTAATGGGTTAAATCAATTAATACTATTCTAATTCTGGAATAAATCATCTAAAATCATATTTTATCCTATTTAATTCTGAAATAACAATCTACACACAAAAATTTGGCCAAGGAAATACACGGTTCCAAAATCGGGACTCGTGGCACGCAAACCGAGACATACTGTTGACTTACTAGTCAAACATTATGAATTCAAGTTTGAGTGTGCGACATAATAGATTTCAGTGCCACGAGTGCACCGGAATTGACCGTGCCGCAAAATCACGATTTGGTCAAAAGTTATCGCCATTATGGCTAACCATGACCAAATCGATGAACCGTTGACCAAATCTGACTTCTATGAATAAAATAAAATACTAGATGAAACTCTGAATTTCTGGAAAAATTATATGTTTTAGGGCTCGATGTCAGCTTTCCAAAACTTTAAACGGATTGCGAAACGGAGTTCGGGATCGCTCGGAATCTCGAAAACCGTGCGACGTGTTGATTTTTGGACAACCGACACTCAAATAATTATTCAGAAATTCGAGATCAAAATTACAGAAATTAAAATATATATTCAGAAACCTAACCTCAATACGCTTCTAACAAAAAAAACGGCGCGCAAAACGGACGTCTAGATCAATGGCAATCGCTCCGCGAAGTCGAAGATCTCTCCCGAACTCTCCCACAAAAAAAACTGCTGAATAAAATAGGGTTTTCGGAAAAAGCTAATAACATATATATATATATATATATATATATATATATATATATATATATATATATATATATATATATATATATATATATATATATATAGGGTGAGCTGCTAAGCCGTTAGTGAGTCGGCTTCGGATTGCCACGTGGCGCGATCCTGTGCGCCCACAGCTGGATCCAACTGTCCATAATAGACCGAGCTTGGCTCGGCTCAGCTCCGAGCTTGGCTCGGACTAGGATTCCGAGGGCGGCTCGGAGACCCAACTTCCCGCCCCCATTACACTGCCACGTGGGCCCGCCCTCTCCGCTTCAGCGGCTGACGGGTGGGCCCCCCCCGGAGGCTGACTGGGTATATTTTTAGAAAATAGGTTTTTAAATGCAGAAAATTAAATAAAAATTCCAGAAAAATCCTAAAAATTCCAAATAAATCTCAGAAAATTTCTAAAAATTCCTAGAAAAATATAGAAAATATTTTAAGGGTTCTAGAGCCTAAATAAATTGATTGACCTCAAAATACCCTCGGGTGCTCTCACAGAAATTCCTAGAAGATTAAAAAATTAATAAAATCATATATAAAATTCTCTAAAAATCTCCATAAAATCCTGAAAATTCTAAAATGGTGAAATAATATTCTAGGGACTATCTAGAGGCCCCAGAGACTATATATAACCTAATTTCCTTATATCTAACTTATAGACTTAGGCAAAAATCCTACGATCCCAAATCAACATCCTAGTAAATAATTGATTTTAACTAAAAATAAAAATAAAAAAAATCTCAAAAATAGAAAATAAATTCTAGGAACCCAAATGCTACAGCGCCAGATTAAGGTTCTGGTCGAAAGGGTGTGGGTTGAAATCCCACTCCAAACAAAGTTTTTTTTTTTTGATCGGTCAACTGACAGATTAAAGATTCTGTAGATTAAGAATTCTTCATCCGATCAAGAAAAAAAAGTTTTAACTACCATAACATAACACCATTTTCAACCCCAAAGGAATCATCCGATACAAAAAAAAATCGCGTGATTACATTGGGAATAGAGCAATCAAAAATTAGGATGCCATGCGAATCTATCTGTCCACTTATCTTTTCCTATATCGCTAAAAATTATAAAAAAGCAAAGGAAATGATTTATGATCATACAAACTTTGATCGAACAATTGAAATCCTAAACTAAATTAGATCTAACAATTTAGGGTTTCTGAATACCAACAACAACAAAATTCAATCTTAAAGCTTCAACCTCATAATTCAAAGGGGGAGGCTCTGATACCATTTGATAGAAATTATTTTGCCTGTTGATTCATGAGATGAATAACAAAATAAATGCGGAAGCGTACATGAATCCATTTATTGACTTAATGGATTGGATCTTGAAGCAGACATCTCTTTGTGGGTTCGATCTTCCAACCCGCTATGACCCACAATAACAAAGATGAATTGTTTGTTCCTCTCTCTGTTGATGGGGATAGAAAAGATAATAGAAAAAAAATCCTCTCGTCGGTGGCCGTATGAGTTGGAAATCATAACCCTGATGAATACATATATTTATATGTTTTGATATTTCTAATTTTGCCCATCGTCAAATTAGATTTATCTCCGGTATTTACACATTAATTCCATGACAATTATACCCTTAAGCCAATTTTTTTAAATAGACCACTTTAATTTGACTTAATTATTTAGATAACCCAATATAATTAATTTTACATGTGTGACCCTATACTTTAATAATTCTGACAAAAAAGTCCACTTATAAGCATATGTCGGCAACATATCCACGATATGTTGTCGATACACTGAATTCCGGATACTCTGTATTTTTATTTTATTTTTTGCCTTCTTCTACTTCTCTTTGACCTTCTTCGATTCTTTGGACAACGCTGGAAGGTCCGGTATGAACACGAGTCATATCCAGCATCTCTCTATTCATATTCTTCGAGGATGCTTCTGTTCTCTTCTGGTGGAGCCAGAAGAGTAGTGAGACGAGCAGAAGCATATCTTGGAGGGAACAGGAAACTAACACCAACCATGCAGAACGACAACATCAGCAAGCAGAAAGCCATTGTTTGAAAGATTAAGGATTATAAAAACGACCAGAAGTGAAGGCCTTCTCTAAGAAGGCACGAAGGCCGCCAGTGGCCTAGCCTTGTGTCACTACGAGTCCTGAAGCTGAAGCCTCTGTCAAGTTCACATTCTTGAGTTCTCTCTCCCACTCAAAAAGCACTGATCAAACAATGCACCAAGTGCTAGCCCTACCACGCGACACTCTTCGTTCTCTCCTTGCTTTGTACGGTGCCTACTACGTTACTTTCAAACGAATGTGTCGACAGTGTCGGAATGCAAAGATCTGTTTTAAGGGTAGTCTTACGGTTGTTGGAATGTGTCGACAGTGCCATTGTGATACCAAATGTGTTAGGGTCAAATCCGAAAGTCCTTGAACCAAGCTATGATACACAAAAATGGGAAAACTGTGTCTGTAATGTATCGTGTCGGTACTCGTATCTTTGTCCATATTTGTGCAATATAGGTGACTACCTTATATCTATTTGAAACTACACGTATTCTATGTTCTTATCTGTATTTGTGACCATATTTATTCAACATATAATGCTAGCAAGAATGATTTCTTAGAACCTAATCCTATGAAATAATATGCACAAATTTTCACCATGATATCAAGTTTAACCCTAAAAACATGTATTTCTCCATTAAGGAATACTATAAAGTTGTCACTTACTCCGGCACGACCATCATGCTAAGATAGGATATGCTAAAAAAGAATTCCATAAATTTTTTTTACTGACAGGAACGACAATGGTCTCCGAGTTTCCATGTTTCAAACAAACTTATGATTTAACTAGTCTCACTGGTTACATGGAACGTAATCGAAGGATCGACAAGGTTTACACTGTAGCACTCACTGGGTAGTAAATCCGGCTTAGAGTTGCGAGAGAACATCGATCATAGCCTCCCGAGGCCTGCACAAGGCCTCCAATGGCTTGGCCTTGGGCATGCTCACGGGCGGCCCGGAGGAGGGGCAGACAGGGCTTGCGCCCTGGGCCCCAAATCCTAAGGGGCCCCAATTCTTTTTTAAAGTTAGTAATAGTAATAAATAATAAAACATTATTATTTTGATTTATTCTTCAAAGTGCAAGGTCTGAAGAAAATAATTATAGCAATTCAACAAATAGGGTATGATGCTTGGGAATTGGATAGCCGTCCGACTCTTTAATTTCAAAGAAAAACTAGTTTTCCTATCGCTTCAGATTTTCTTTTGCATTTCCGAGAAAAAAAGTTCTTCACGTCGCTTCCGATTCCAGACGACCAACAATAATTTTTTTTTAATTGTTCATTTTAATTCTCCCTTCAGTCTCTCTTTTGCTTATAATTGAAACACAAAATTTATAATTTTCTTCAATTTCTTCTCCTAGAATCCTTAAAAAGGATTCTGTGATGTAAGACTACGCGAAGAAGGCCATGATGACACACACACACACACACTCTCTCTCTCTCTCGGGCCTCTACTTGAACCTTGACCCAAAGAGGAGACAAAAATGTGAGATAGAGGTGTCACAACTCGCATCCTAGAGTAAGGACACGAGAAGTGGATACGTCCAGCCTACCCGCAGTGTCGGCGATAGAACGTTGTCCTAGGTCAATCATCTAACAATATATAAGGTACCTGTACAATATATACACTCCGAATGGAGGTGACATAACAGAATACAGTCTCAATCACATCTAAGGTAAAATACGATAAGATAGATAGATATAAGATGAAATCCACAGAGATACAAATAGATAGAAGTCTAAGTGTCTAAGATGACACAAATCCAGAAACATTCCAAATCTCAAATACAGTAATCCAGATAATAAATACAACTGAAAATCACTAATCTAAACTAATGGTGTGTCATCCACTGCTATGGGATCCTGCTGGAGATCCAGGTCACAAAAATTTCCTAGGGTAGTCCCATGGTAAGTGGTATATGGTTCCTCATCATCCTCTGTAAAAAATTTAACAGGTCCAGTCAGGACAGGAACGAGCAAAATACATCTCACGCAGATCATAACAAGTTAGAACATATAAACATGCAAGAGAGTACGATACATGAAACTGAAAGAATGTACATGATGTAAATAGAGAAATGTAATAGAAATATCTACTATAAGTAGAGAACTATCAGTGACTAGTGATTTAGAGTACAAAGTCGACATGTGAACGGCTAGATTTGCACATGAATATATTAAAGAGGCGCACATGGTTATACTACTTTGGAATTGTTCACATGACTATTTATACTCTCCCATACCCCAATCAATACACAAGAATCTAGACACGTTATGTTACGTACATGATTTTTACATGAAAGTCCATAAATGGGTGCACATGAAGTATACATGAGGGCTCATAAATGAGTTCACATGAATTTCACATGAAAGCCCATAAATGGGTGCACATGAAGTATACATGAGGGCTCATAAATGAGTGCGCATAAATTTCACATGAAGGCCCATAAATGGGTGCACATGAAGTATAGGTTATACATGAAGTACACGAGGAACATGACCGAACATGAGAGCACATGAGAGTACACGAGCGTGCATGAACGAGTATGAAGCACATAAGAAACATGAATAACATGAGAGCGAGGAATACATGATGTACATGAAACACATGACATGAAGTATCCGATGCTCCCGAGGGGGATAACATCTCATGTAGGGATCCATATAGTACCAATTCGTGATAATATCATGACAGCATCAAGTAAGGTAATCTAGAACAGGAATATAATCCTAATTAAACAAGTTATGAAATGATCAGAGAATGTACTCGCCTGGTATCCTGAATATCTGAAGAGAATATACTGTCCGAGGAGTGGTGTCTGGCTCCTATAGAACAGTACAAGTCACTACATGTCCAAAATAGTAAAATAGACTGCTACAATGCATCTACATGCTGTCTAGGTCAAGCTAGACTAAAGTTAACACTTGGTCAACTCTAGTCAACCACACTAGTCAACTAGGTCAAGTCCTAGTCCAAACAAGTCTAACAAGTCTCACTAGGCCTAACCAAGCATAGGCTAGCACTCACACAATCACAAGGCAATGTGAACCACAATAATGCATAATATAAAATAGATACTATATATAAATACATACCTTCATACATACATGCATATCCACATTACATACATATTTATATATATAGACATATGTTACATCATGCATATTTACATAGTTACATAGATATATACATTCATGCACATTTACATACATACTTTTATACATTATATATGTTAACATTCATTACAATGCATTATATTTTACTTATACCTTTGATTCATTCATTCATTCATATATGACATTCATTCATGCATTTATACATTCATTCATTCATGTTATCACTATATACATACTTGATTCATGTATCCACACATACATACATGGATACACAACATACATGTATACATTCATACATGCTTATTGCATACATGCATACATACATATCATGTATACATGCATACATTGCATACATGCCTACATACATATCATATATGCATACTTGCATTCATTCATGCACATTACATACTTACATGCATCTATACATTATATATATTGTATACAACATGTAAAAATAGAAGTGGAAAAAAGGAAAAAAACTGAAATAGAAAGGGAAGGGAGAAAAAATGTAAAAAAAAGAAAAAATAGTGGACATATACATGCTTGCATCATATATTTTACATTACCATACATGCTATCATTATATATTGTATTACATTATGTATACATTATGCATTAATATCTATCATTACATGTATACCTTGCATTCATATCTAGCATTCATTATATACTTTCATGCATACATTGTATATCATTCTTTCATTCATGTATTTATGCATTGCTTACATACATTACATTGATTGCATTCCTACATGCTTGCATTCAACCATATATATACATTAATGTAAAGAGGATACATATCATATATATATCATTTCATTCATCTAACATATCATGCATTACATACTCTACATTCATTTAATATCCATACTACATAGGCTCATAGGTTACAAAAAATGTCTATGTCGTATAGTCACTCTTCTACTTAAAATCAATACTGTACCAATTGGGCCTTCACTAAATTCTAGGATTAAAGTATGTCGTAGCCCTTCGTGTTAGCTTTTCGAAAATTCAAACGGATCGCATTTTCGTGTTCGGAGGCTCCCGGAATCGCGAAAACACCGAAACACGTTTGTCTTTCGGACAGCTGACACTAAAATAATATTACAAAAAGTTCCAAAACGATTTTCGCTTATTAAAATATATATTTGGAAAGCTAACTTCGATACGGTTCTTTAAAAAAAGGAAGGTTAAACGGAGTTCTAAGCTAAAATTTATGACATTTCTAAGTTGCTTTGGTTAATAAAAACGTGGATGAATATTATGACGAATTTGAGTTGTTTTGGACAAAAGAAACACATGTAGGCCAAGATACTTGGTTACCAACATAGGTATCCAAATGAAACTCGTTCTAACCATCCTAACTAAGATCAATCCACTCTCTAACCATTCTAAAACTGAATTTAAATATCTATTTAAACTATTATCATACATACATACACATGGGGTATCCTAATTTGGGATCTATCAAGTAGGATACAAGACACATATCTAAAATCCTCAAGAGATCTCCAAATGACCTCAAATTTGAATCTAACGGGCATACATGTATGAGGATGGATCCTACGGATTCAAAACTAATTTATATGTAAAAAAAATCGATTTAGAGGGTGGGTTTTACCTATTGGGAGTGGAATCCCAATGAAATCCTTTAGGATACGGCTCCGATACGAAGATCCCTCAAAGTGGACACTCCTCCTTGCACTTCTCTTCCAATCCTTGGTAGCACCCTTCCCTTGGATAATAGGAATGATTGAGGGAAGATTTGGTGAAGGAATGATTTGATTTGGAGATCAAATCAAAGGGAAGGCTCTCTAAAATT
Organism: Iris pallida; assembly: GCA_029216955.1. NCBI lineage: Eukaryota > Viridiplantae > Streptophyta > Magnoliopsida > Asparagales > Iridaceae > Iris > Iris pallida. The sequence continues at coordinate 459,095 of JANAVB010041818.1, forward strand.
AGGGAAGAACAAAAGAAAAATAAAAGAGGCAAGATTGTAATGAATGAAATGAATCATTCTCCCCTAAAGGTGGCTGCCATAAAGAGTCCATTAGGGCTAATGGAAAATGTCCTAATTGTCCCTCTCTAGTCTCATATGGTTAAGTCTAGACTAGGTTCAACTTTGGGGTCAAAGGATCTAGTTTTGAATCTCTAACTTAACCATTCTAACATGATAAAATTTAGTCTAACCAACTAACTTAAATGTTGGATTTTGTGGGCCATGCTTAACTTAATATTGGGTCCCATCTAGAGTTTAAGCTACCCGGATCACAATACAAGTCGGAACGAGACGAAACTCAAACCCGACTAAACAAATCCAATAAAAGCAATATTAAAAATATAAAATTTTCCCAAAATATTAAAATATAAAAAATGACCAAAATCATAATACATCAATTTAAATATTATTAAAATAATCTAAAATTTACCAATTAATCAAAATCCTAAATAATTCAAAAGTCACAAAATGACCAAAATATTCTTAGCCTAAAAAGTTGTAAATAGTCATTCTAATCACATGGTTAGGTCCCCATGGTCATGGTTAGTCTCTAGGCTCAACAGTTGTAGGGTTTACTAGCTAACACATCAAAATTATAATTCACAAATTTTAAATAGTATTAAATTAATTAAATTTTTTTCCATAAATCATAAATCCTATTATTAAATAATAAACTTTTACAAAAGTTCAAAATTATCCTCATTTTAGAAAAAATGGGTGTTACAAGAGGTATCAATGTGAACCTGATATTTTAGCAAGACTTTTATTTTGAAAAATTGAAATATTTTTTAACTTTTGTTCCTCCTGATTTTGGCTTTATTATGTTTTTTGAGTTCCCTATGTTGTTAATGACTGAGGACAATATCTCTTTGTCTTCCATCTTTTCAATGAGGAGTTCTATTGATGTAGTTTATTTTTCTAAAGTTCCAAGTTATATTTACATATAATCTACTTTGCACGGACACGGGCACAGACTTAAAATTTTGCATCTTTCAAAAATTAGGATACATATTGTTTGTATTAGATCTTCGGTCTTCCTTCGTAATCTCTCTATTTATGCACATTTTCATAGTAACTAAGTTTCAGTCAGCTCCTGTAACACCCTGTTTCTAAAAATTGGGGATTTTTGAAAAATTTATTATTTTTATTATTTATTAGTGGTATTTTAGTCATGGTGTGATTTTCTGGTGATTTTAGTTAAGATAAACCATTTCTAAAGTCATGCTAAGTCACGACTTATGACTTTGTGACCTTGTTAGTAAACCTTAGTGTAAACCCTAGTTTTCTCTAACCTAGAAGTTGCCATGACCATGAGAACTTAGCCATAGACTTAGAACCTCAAATTAGTGATTTTTAGCCTAAAGGGTATTTTGGTAATTTTCTAGGATTTATTTGGAATTAATTGTAATTATGTGATTTTAATATTATTTAATTATTGTTAAGTGTCATGAGAGCCCCTAACCTAGTTTAGCCCTAATCTAGAGGTTAGCCACTAACCTAGAGGCTTGAGGATAGATATTTTGCATTGGTTAAAGTAGGATAAATATCATGATATTTACTTTAAGGATATTTTCCTTAAAAACCTCAAAATATCTAAACCCTTTACACCAAAGTCCTTCCCTTAGCTTGTAAGCAACCCAAGGACAACCCCCCCTACCCCATGGCAGCCAAGAAACCCCCCCTTGGCAGCCCACAATTCTATAAAACCCATTGTATTAATTCATGAATAATTTACATGAATTTAATTCATAGAAAATCCCATTTTCTTCAAACACCCATAACTTGATCATTTGTGATCCAAATTGACTCTAGTCTTTTGCATTAGAACCCTACAACATCTAGGGAGCTAAGGGAAGCAAGAAATCTAGAATTTGGGAGCTTGGGCATCGTCGAGTTCGAGATCACAACACCCTCTTTTCATTAATTTTCCTTGGAATTTCACCAATAGGTAAATATGTCCAAACCTAGTCTAATTCCTGTTTTTATTTCATAAATGCATTCATATAAGGTTAACCATACTGTGGGTAAAGTTTGGTGGGATTTTGGTGTGTTTTGGTGTCCGTATCGGACACGTATCCTAGACTAGGAAATTGTGTTTGATTAAATGTCTCAATGGATTCAAATATTGTGTTTTGCAAAACTTTTTACACAAACACCTAGCCCTGGACTTGCTAACCCTAACCCCATTTGACTGAGCACGCATCGTGTCCCTTTTCGTGTCCAAATCGGACACGAACTCGAGTATTGACAGTGCACAGACACACTGTTCATCCCTTGCTCACTGACACTTCATACTCACTGTAGACACGACGTGGACACGTGAAAATTGGTGTGGACACGGGGGCAGTGTCTGCGCACACTCCCCCAAGGTTTCACGACACTTTGTCTCGTGTGGAGGACACACGGACACGTGCACTGGTCGTGCACTGACAATACACGCACGCACAGTGTCAACTTCGCGCGTCTCGTGTCGCGCGGACACGACACAATGACACCTCGTGTTTGCACGAGAGTGTAGCCCATCATGTGGGCTACACGTGGACACGAGCACGAGATTCCACGTGGCTCGTGTCGTGTGCACGAGACACGTGCATCTCTGCACGACGCTGTGCGTGTATACGCGTATCAGTGTTTACCCGAGTCGTGTTTTCTCGTGTTTGGACACGTGAAAACGTGTCGTGGTGTCGTGTCAGTGTCCTAGGACACTAGAGTATCTATGGGGGGTTAGTTACCAACCGTTAGTATCGAGTCTTAGCTCAATTGGGTTCGTGTAAATCGAATTATCCCCATTTCCTGTAAACTGTGCACTGTCACAGTTTTGAGATTAAATCTCAGTTTTGAAAATCGAATTTTGATTCGATTTTATTAATGATTTATGTATTAGACTAGTGTATTTTAGTGAGTATATGTGTAGTATACATATATTTGAGGGTGTGGGTCGAATTTGAGGGGATTTGGATGTGTGTGTGTATAGTTATGTATATATATACATATCTATGTATATATGTTATGTGTGTGTGTGTTTGGGGGTTTGATTGTGGGTTCCAGGTTCTGGAATTTCCCCCCCTTGTCTCTCTCTCTCACACTCACTGTCTCACTCTCTCTCTCATTTCAGTCTCTCTCTCATCCCCTTGTCTCTCTCTCTATATATTATATGTAATATATATGTAGTTATATATATATATATGTATTGTATATATATATACATGATATATATATGTATAGTGGTATTAGGTTTATTATGTATAGACAGTGTATTATAAATATAAGTATAAGGGTTGTATTATATATGTTATGCATATATGGATTTTGGGTATATAGATATACATATGTATAACCTCTAGTTATAGGTTTATGAGAAAACCTAGACTATTGGCCTATGGCCAGGATCACTAGCCTATGGTTTGGACTAGCCCTAATGACCCAAAACCCTGCTAGAAAACCCTTGTTGACTAAGGGTTGACCAAAGTCAACATTTGGTCAAAAGTGACCTAGTTAACCTAGAAATGACTAGGAATGACCTAAATCAACTAGTTTGACTAGTTTGACTAAAACCCTAACTAGTTTAACTAGTGTTGACCATGTTTGACCTAATTACCCTAACTGACTAGTCTTTGTTTGACCAATGACTTAGCTGGTCTAAGTTGATCTAGACTTGATCCAGATTGATCATGTTGACTAGTATTTGACTAGTTGATTAAAGTGTTGACCAGGAGTTGACTTTAACCTAGATTAAACTTGTTTGACCTTGTTTGATCTTGTTTGACCTTATTTGACTTAGTATGACTTCCTGTGACTTAGTTTGACTATTAGAGTTGACCAAGAGTTGACTTTTGACCAGTTTGACCTAGAATCATGTAGTATGCATTGTATACTTTATTTTTATCATTGTGGATACTTTGTGACTTGTATTGCTCTGACTAGGAGCCAGACACCTCTCCTCAGACTGCATATTCTCTACAGACATTCATACAGCAGGCGAGTACATTCTCTGACCGTTTCATACTTGTTCAGGCTTTACTTCTTGCTCTAGATTACTTTACTTGTTGCTGTCACGTTGGTAACACGGATTGGTACTATATGGATCTTTACATGAGATGTTATCCCCCTCGGGAGCATCGGGTACTTCATGTTATGTGTGTTTCACTATCATCATGTACTCCCATGCTTCCATTATTCATGTGCACTCATGTGATCATGTACTCTCATGTTTACTGAGCCCTCATGTATACTATCATGTGCACCCTTTCATGGGCCCCATGTGATATCATGTACAATAACGTAACTTGTATAGATCCTTGTGTATTGATTGGGGTACGGGGGAGTAGAAGTGGACATGTGAATAATTCCAAAGTAGTGTAGTCATGTACAAACTCAGTAGTATAGTCATGTATAAATTCTAGCCATTCACATGCCTATCTTGTGCTCTACATCACTAGTCACTCATAGTTCTCTATATACAGTAGATATTTCATTACAGCTATCTCTTTTACAGCGTATATTTCCTTTCAGCAGTTCATGTATCTTACTCTATTGCCTGTATCGTATTTCCTAACCTGATATGCACTGCGTGAGATGTATTGTGCTCGTTCCCGTCCTGATTGGACCTGTTGAAAATATTACAGAGGATGAGGATGAGGCCTGGTGTCTACCTATTTTGGAGCAGGACTAGATGATACTTATGTTGTGGACCCCCAGCAGGATCCACCTGCAGCTGAGGATGTTGTTCCAGTAGTCTAGACCAGTTTAGCCTAGGCAGTCTTTTCTATATGTACATTTTGTCTCACATTCTGAGTTGTATTTTGAGATGTGGAGATGTATAGACTCTTAGACTTATTGTATTATGAGTTGACATTCTGGATGTTATGTATCTTAGACACTTAGTCTTATTTCTTCTATGCTATGGTTCTCTTTGAGTTACTATCTATCTGTTCTTCGTTCTTCTACCCTAGATGTGATTGAGATTGTTTTCTATTTGTCACCTCCATTCGGAGAGTATAAACTGTACAGGTACCTTATACTGTTAGATGATTGACCTAGGACAGCGTTCTACCGCCGACACTGCGGCGTAGGCTGAACGTACCCACTTCTCGTGCCCTTACTCTAGGGTGCGGGTCGTGACACGTTTTTAGTGGTGGCCCATGCAGGTCTCGAGTTTATATAGTGGTATTCGAACTAGAGTATCACTACAGCCTGCGATAGGATTGAGGAATAGGCTTAGAGAGAGTGGATACTCAATCACTGCTAGGATACTTTGAAAGATTCCTGGGATAACCCTTGAGAATCTCATTTGAAATTACGATTTAAACTCCTTTTCCCTTGATTGAATTTGATTTTGAAGGATTCACTGTAGAACTTTGAATCCTGGTATTAGTTGATGATTTTGAAATTTTTGTAGTTGTTGATTTTAATTTCTTAGTGTTAGATTAATATTTTTTTTTTGGGGTACTCAATCACAATTATAAGAAAACTCTTATTTATTTCTTGCCATCTAATCCTCTTGCTAATTGCCTTTCATTAAAATGAACTGTCCTCTCTATTTTGCATCTTGTTTAAACTCTTTCTACCAATCTATGTGACTGTATCCCAAACCTGACTTACTCGACTTTTCCTCAAATAAAGACTCATTAAGACCTTCTAACCTTGACCTTGATTGGTCGAACCCTAACTATATTCATCTAGTAGCCTATCTATCCCTAGGACTGTGTTCCTAAATTATTTACTGGATTCCTAATAAATTTTATTCCATAAGTTAATTTGATCTCCTTCAATTTTTGCATCAATTTGTCACGTCTCGAACTTCCACTTTCTATTCTAGATCATTGGACGTCCTTTACCGTGACTTAGATATTCAGAGTATAAACACTAGCTGTTACCTCCCAACAAACTTCACATGTAAGACCTAGACTAGCCTACCTACATGTAGGTATTCCATGTCCTACTAAAATCCGTCTCCCTGTACTCTATTTTTCTTGATATGATTTTCTAGTCAAATGGCTAAACCCTAACCTCTACCATGATGCTAAATTGGTTCTTATTTCAGTTAGAGATCCACCTTGGCTCAATTCTTTCGACCTGGCATGTGATGGTGTTCTGCTTGAACCCTCAAATACTTAACCTTATACCTTACCTTGAATGCTTGACCCGATTGGTTAAGAATCTTGGACTATGTATCTTCTTTCATCATTTCCACCCTTACTTATATCTTATGCTATAAATTTATCCTTAAGTTTTACAAGCTTATCCTTTTCGAGCTTGGTCATGACATATTTTATTGGGTGGCCACCCACTAACATATTGTCTAATCAGAACCGGTACATGATGGTCTGATCAACCTATTGCACTTTGGTTCGCTTTTTCATGTATCAATCTACGTGGATGGACACAGTTAAACTTATCCTAGAATCTTATCCACAACAGCCTTGACAATTCTTCTGGGAATTATTTATCGCCTATGAACCTCGTATTCGTATCCAGTTGAATTAAATTTAATCATGACCTGGATCTTCATCATTGGATGCTCGTGCTCATACTTGATTTCATTGATTTCCCACCTTGCCCAAATCCCAGTTTATCTCGAAATTGATCAACTTAGATCGTGTCAAGACTAAAATCTATTTGTGATTGTTGTACCTAAATTTTCAATTTTCTTTTTATGGAATGGTAACTTTAATGATTTCTCACTTGTTAATGACCTATTTTTATATAGGATGGTAGACGACCCTATAGCCTTGATGATTGTTGTTCCCTTACCTTCCCAATTAGGATATCCTAGATTGCTTGTACGTTTTGATACCATAGGACAGTATTGATCTAGAATGACTAGTGCATCTAGATGAGACCACAGACTGTTCGATTTAACCTGTTCCCCTGGTACTACTATTGCACCATAATTTCTGGCTTAATTTAGACCATAGACCTTTTCCACTCTAACTTATGATCATCGTAGGTACATTACCGTGACTTTTAAATTTGGAGCACAAGACTAGTTGTTTTCTCAAAACTGACTTCACATACCTGACCTAGACATGACATACTACACCCATGACCTTAGTGTCCCACTCAGGCATACCATTGTGTGCTTCATTTTCTTAGTACGATTTTCCTGACCCAAGACTTCATCCTAATTTACCCCATGGAGTTACTTTTGGCTTCGATTTGAATTCAGGACACCTTATGACCTGAAACTGCCAGCCAATTTTTGGGACATGACCCAGTATAGGTCTACTACCCATATTTTGCTTGTTGACCTTGTATGTTGCCTAGGTAGTGGCTTCGTCCTTGATTATTGGAGGTTTGACCTAGAAGGAGTACGACCATCTAAATTTCGAGGACGAAATTCTTCTAAGGTGGGTAGACTTGTAACACCCTGTTTCTAAAAATTGGGGATTTTTGAAAAATTTATTATTTTTATTATTTATTAGTGGTATTTTAGTCATGGTGTGATTTTCTGGTGATTTTAGTTAAGATAAACCATTTCTAAAGTCATGCTAAGTCACGACTTATGACTTTGTGACCTTGTTAGTAAACCTTAGTGTAAACCCTAGTTTTCTCTAACCTAGAAGTTGCCATGACCATGAGAACTTAGCCATAGGCTTAGAACCTCAAATTAGTGATTTTTAGCCTAAAGGGTATTTTGGTAATTTTCTAGGATTTATTTGGAATTAATTGTAATTATGTGATTTTAATATTATTTAATTATTGTTAAGTGTCATGAGAGCCCCTAACCTAGTTTAGCCCTAATCTAGAGGTTAGCCACTAACCTAGAGGCTTGAGGATAGATATTTTGCATTGGTTAAAGTAGGATAAATATCATGATATTTACTTTAAGGATATTTTCCTTAAAAACCTCAAAATATCTAAACCCTTTACACCAAAGTCCTTCCCTTAGCTTGTAAGCAACCCAAGGACAACCCCCCTACCCCATGGCAGCCAAGAAACCCCCCCTTGGCAGCCCACAATTCTATAAAACCCATTGTATTAATTCATGAATAATTTACATGAATTTAATTCATAGAAAATCCCATTTTCTTCAAACACCCATAACTTGATCATTTGTGATCCAAATTGACTCTAGTCTTTTGCATTGGAACCCTACAACATCTAGGGAGCTAAGGGAAGCAAGAAATCTAGAATTTGGGAGCTTGGGCATCGTCGAGTTCGAGATCACAACACCCTCTTTTTATTGATTTTCCTTGGAATTTCACCAATAGGTAAATATGTCCAAACCTAGTCTAATTCCTGTTTTTATTTCATAAATGCATTCATATAAGGTTAACCATACTGTGGGTAAAGTTTGGTGGGATTTTGGTGTGTTTTGGTGTCTGTATCGGACACGTATCCTAGACTAGGAAATTGTGTTTGATTAAATGTCTCAATGGATTCAAATATTGTGTTTTGCAAAACTTTTTACACAAACACCTAGCCCTGGACTTGCTAACCCTAACCCCACTTGACTGAGCACGCATCGTGTCCCTTTTCGTGTCCAAATCGGACACGAACTCGAGTATTGACAGTGCACAGACACACTGTTCATCCCCTGCTCACTGACACTTCATACTCACTGTAGACACGACGTGGACACGTGAAAATTGGTGTGGACACGGGGGCAGTGTCTGCGCATACTCCCCCAAGGTTTCACGACACTTTGTCTCGTGTGGAGGACACACGGACACGTGCACTGGTCGTGCACTGACAATACACGCACGCACAGTGTCAACTTCGCGCGTCTCGTGTCGCGCGGACACGACACAATGACACCTCATGTTTGCACGAGAGTGTAGCCCATCATGTGGGCTACACGTGGACACGAGCACGAGATTCCACGTGGCTCGTGTCGTGTGCACGAGACACGTGCATCTCTGCACGACGCTGTGCGTGTATACGCGTATCAGTGTTTACCCGAGTCGTGTTTTCTCGTGTTTGGACACGTGAAAACGTGTCGTGGTGTCGTGTCAGTGTCCTAGGACACTAGAGTATCTATGGGGGGTTAGTTACCAACCGTTAGTATCGAGTCTTAGCTCGATTGGGTTCGTGTAAATCGAATTATCCCCATTTCCTGTAAACTGTGCACTGTCACAGTTTTGAGATTAAATCTCAGTTTTGAAAATCGAATTTTGATTCGATTTTATTAATGATTTATGTATTAGACTAGTGTATTTTAGTGAGTATATGTGTAGTATACATATATTTGAGGGTGTGGGTCGAATTTGAGGGGATTTGGATGTGTGTGTGTATAGTTATGTATATATATACATATCTATGTATATATGTTATGTGTGTGTGTGTTTGGGGGTTTGATTGTGGGTTCCAGGTTCTGGAATTTCCCCCCCTTGTCTCTCTCTCTCACACTCACTGTCTCACTCTCTCTCTCATTTCAGTCTCTCTCTCATCCCCTTGTCTCTCTCTCTATATATTATATGTAATATATATGTAGTTATATATATATATATGTATTGTATATATATATACATGATATATATATGTATAGTGGTATTAGGTTTATTATGTATAGACAGTGTATTATAAATATAAGTATAAGGGTTGTATTATATATGTTATGCATATATGGATTTTGGGTATATAGATATACATATGTATAACCTCTAGTTATAGGTTTATGAGAAAACCTAGACTATTGGCCTATGGCCAGGATCACTAGCCTATGGTTTGGACTAGCCCTAATGACCCAAAACCCTGCTAGAAAACCCTTGTTGACTAAGGGTTGACCAAAGTCAACATTTGGTCAAAAGTGACCTAGTTAACCTAGAAATGACTAGGAATGACCTAAATCAACTAGTTTGACTAGTTTGACTAAAACCCTAACTAGTTTAACTAGTGTTGACCATGTTTGACCTAATTACCCTAACTGACTAGTCTTTGTTTAACCAATGACTTAGCTGGTCTAAGTTGATCTAGACTTGATCCAGATTGATCATGTTGACTAGTATTTGACTAGTTGATTAAAGTGTTGACCAGGAGTTGACTTTAACCTAGATTAAACTTGTTTGACCTTGTTTGATCTTGTTTGACCTTATTTGACTTAGTATGACTTCCTGTGACTTAGTTTGACTATTAGAGTTGACCAAGAGTTGACTTTTGACCAGTTTGACCTAGAATCATGTAGTATGCATTGTATACTTTATTTTTATCATTGTGGATACTTTGTGACTTGTATTGCTCTGACTAGGAGCCAGACACCTCTCCTCAGACTGCATATTCTCTACAGACATTCATACAGCAGGCGAGTACATTCTCTGACCGTTTCATACTTGTTCAGGCTTTACTTCTTGCTCTAGATTACTTTACTTGTTGCTGTCACGTTGGTAACACGGATTGGTACTATATGGATCTTTACATGAGATGTTATCCCCCTTGGGAGCATCGGGTACTTCATGTTATGTGTGTTTCACTATCATCATGTACTCCCATGCTTCCATTATTCATGTGCACTCATGTGATCATGTACTCTCATGTTTACTGAGCCCTCATGTATACTATCATGTGCACCCTTTCATGGGCCCCATGTGATATCATGTACAATAACGTAACTTGTATAGATCCTTGTGTATTGATTGGGGTACGGGGGAGTAGAAGTGGACATGTGAATAATTCCAAAGTAGTGTAGTCATGTACAAACTCAGTAGTATAGTCATGTATAAATTCTAGCCATTCACATGCCTATCTTGTGCTCTACATCACTAGTCACTCATAGTTCTCTATATACAGTAGATATTTCATTACAGCTATCTCTTTTACAGCGTATATTTCCTTTCAGCAGTTCATGTATCTTACTCTATTGCCTGTATCGTATTTCCTAACCTGATATGCACTGCGTGAGATGTATTGTGCTCGTTCCCGTCCTAATTGGACCTGTTGAAAATATTACAGAGGATGAGGATGAGGCCTGGTGTCTACCTATTTTGGAGCAGGACTAGATGATACTTATGTTGTGGACCCCCAGCAGGATCCACCTGCAGCTGAGGATGTTGTTCCAGTAGTCTAGACCAGTTTAGCCTAGGCAGTCTTTTCTATATGTACATTTTGTCTCACATTCTGAGTTGTATTTTGAGATGTGGAGATGTATAGACTCTTAGACTTATTGTATTATGAGTTGACATTCTGGATGTTATGTATCTTAGACACTTAGTCTTATTTCTTCTATGCTATGGTTCTCTTTGAGTTACTATCTATCTGTTCTTCGTTCTTCTACCCTAGATGTGATTGAGATTGTTTTCTATTTGTCACCTCCATTCGGAGAGTATAAACTGTACAGGTACCTTATACTGTTAGATGATTGACCTAGGACAGCGTTCTACCGCCGACACTGCGGCGTAGGCTGGACGTACCCACTTCTCGTGCCCTTACTCTAGGGTGCGGGTCGTGACAGCTCCTGTAGTATATTTAGCTCACTACGTGTTGTATGTTATAATTGATCTCACATTGGTGTTGAATACCGATGAGCCGATGACGATGAGTCTTTTCGTTTATCTTTGCACTTAAGATTTCACACTTAAAATTAGACGTTGTTCCTAGTGTTGAATATCTTTTCGTAATCTTTGCACTTAAGATTTCACAATGATTTGGTTTTCAAACTGAAATGTTTTGTAGCTTTTGCTCCTCTTGTAATTTTTAATCCGATTTTTTTTATGTTTCTTAAGTTTCTCTATTGTTGATAAATTAGGCAAAAAAGTCCATATCTTTCAATACTAGTACTGAAAAAACATAAACAAGAAATGTTAAATAACATGTTGCATTGGAGATTTTTTTTAACTACAAAAGTACTAGTATTACCATTTGCTAGGATATATTCCTGATGCAAAATTTAAGGTTAGTTAGCATGAATCAGACTTCAATTTAAAAGGGTTCACTTTGGTTTATTCTATCATGCATTTTTTTTTTTTTTTGATATTTTATTTCTAATATTTTTTTTTTGAAGAAGGGACATCATTTTGTATTTCGTCCTGGACATCAAAATGTTCTGGGCCGGCCCTGGGCATGCTCAACCCCGGGCGTTCCTCCATGTCCAGCAGCTCCCCGCCAACCCTCTCCCACTCGAAACACTGGACCAGCGACCCCAGCGTCAGTGCCACGATCTTCGTGGCCAGCCCTTCCCCCGGGGTCAGCGCCACGATCTTCGTGGCCAGCCCTTCCCCCGGGCACCTCCTCCTCCCCATACCAAATGGAAACATCCCGTTCGGAACCTCCCCAGCTTGGAACCTCTCTGGCTTGAACCTATCCGGCTCTTCCCACAGCTCTGGGTCCCTATGGATAGCCCAAGCATTGACAAACAGCATCGTGCCGCCGGGAACGTGGTAGCCGGCTCCGCCCACGGTGCAGTCCTCCGTCGACTCGTGCGGCAGGAGGAGGGGGCCTGCGGGATACAACCGCATCGCCTCGCTAAAGATCCACTAGAGGTAGGGGAGATTAGGAACGTCCGTCTCCTCCAACAGTCGGTTGCAAGGCAATGCTGCACTGATTTCTTCTTGTGCTTTTTCCCGTACTTGTTGAGTAGCAGTGACAAAGCCCATTCCGTTGTTATTGCAGAAGTATCTGTTCCTGCCGATAAGACGGTCTGTGAATGCAATCCAAAACAATTAGACTACTGACGTTATTTGAAGTACAAATATCAGTAACTACTTGTCATATCTACTGTAAGAAATCCCTTCATTGATTTATAAGTAATGAATTATCTTCAATAAAAAGAAAGCAGTAAGGAACAAATAATAGGAAGTCCATATATACTAGATATATAAAATGATCTCCTCATTAATAATATTGTAGCAAAAATTCTATTTTTGTATCAGAAATTTTCAAAAAAAGCATCAGAGTTTGTATTCCAAAAAGAGCATTAAATTTTGAGAAATTGTAAGAAGGGCACTGGACCGGACTTTAAAAGTCCGGCTGTTGTTAATCTCAACTAAGTAATGTCATTAAGCCAAGAAAAAAAATAATGAAAGGAAGAAGCCGGACTTTAAAAGTCCGGCTGTTGACGTCAGCCGCTGACGCTATCAGCCGGACTTTTGTAGAAATAATTTTTATTTTATTTTTTCTGCTACTAATTTGTAGAAATAATTTGTAAAAATAATTTGTTATAATATAGAAATAAACCTAAAAATGTGGAAAAAAAATATGTGGAAAAAATATGTAGAAAAATTTGTTATAACATAGTAGAAATATTTGTAGAAATAATGTAGAAATTAATTTCTACAAATATTTGTAGAAATAGTGTAGACAATATTAATGTAGACAATATCTGTAGAATTTTGTACAAATAATTAGAAATATTGTAGGAAATAGTGTAGAAAATAGTGTAAAAAAATATTGTACAAATAAATAATTTCTACAAATTTTGTGCAAATAATTATGATATTATTTTTATTAGAAAAATTTGTAGAAAATAGTGTAAAAAAATATTGTAGAAAATAAATTAGAAATATAATTAGAAATATTGTACAAATAATTAGAAATATTAGAAATATAATTACAAATAATTAGAAATATTGTTTGAAAATAATTAGAAATATATTACAAATAACTAGAGCCGTTGGAATTAAATTAAAACTAGACTTTTGAAATCCGGCCGATGACATCAGCAACCGGAGTTCAAAAGTCCGGATGCTCTCTAACCCCCTCCCCATCCGTTAATCTCCTCCCCACCCGCTAATCTCCTCCCCATCCGTTAATCTCCTCTCCTAAAAACGCTGACATCATCAACAGGACTTTAAAAGTCCGATTGAGACCTCCTTCTGCAATTTTATCAAACTTAATGCTCTTTTTGGAATACTTTTAAAGTATGATGCTCTTTTTGAAAATTTCTGTTTTTATATCTTGTGATTATTCCAAATTTCCTTTGTACATTTTTTATTTAGAGTTCTTAGTAATAAATACATGTAATTTGATTTTAAAAAAGAGAAGAAGTCTGATTACAAAACTTAATGCTCTCTAACCCCCTCCCACCTCGTTTGGTTCGTCGGAAGGGAAAGGAAACCAATTACTTGTTATTTTTTTTCTTTGGAAAATTATAATTGATATTGATTTTTCTTTCCGATGTTTGGAAATGCCAAGAAATTTGGAAAGGAAAGTGAATACTTCTATGTGGAAAAGTGATTCTTTACTTGGATATATGTAATCAGTTTCCTCTCTATTTTTCCTTCTATTGAAAATCACTTTCCTTTTCTCCTCAATTCTTTTGACATCCAAACATAGAAAAGTAATTACTTTTTTCAATCCCATGATTTTGCGAACCAAACGAGGCCTATGGGTGAAGTTGTTTTACTAACCCTGCCCAGCATTGATTTTCTATGGGAGATGGTGTACTACACTTTATGGGATTAAAATATTCTGAGTTTCTGACTAAGTTTAAAAGAAACCACTGTTTTGCAAGAAAAAAAGAGAGGAAAATGCTAATTTTACAACCAAATATTTACAACTTTTTTATAATCTCTCGTCCATTCCTTACACATGGGTCCTACTGGCTCTCAATGCCCTCTCTCATCCTCTGCTACATGGACTCCAGTTGACTCCACCACTTTCTTCGCTCCTCCAATCGAAGTCCGACCCGGAGACGGTTGTAAGCAGATCGTAAGCATTTGGTTGTAAGGCATAACAAAGCTAAAAAAAAAAAAAAAAAAACCGTTCACTCTTCTTAGCAATCTGAAGATACCACAAGCATATCCGGATTCTGGATTGCTGATCCAACGGACGTATGTTCGACAACGATACGTATAAATTAATTAATCTATATCTACAAATAAGCAGCACATATTAATTTAGTTTTCATAAGCCCCAGTGTCCGGCTCAGATTCCATGGACATGCTGTAGCTTTTGACACATGCAACCTCATGGAAGCCGGTTGACATAGCCGGCCAGCTTATGATAAATTAACCAAGACAAACTGAAATTTAAACAGTTTCTTTATTCAAAGTATTTGACTCCTAGTTTGGTTTTTCTTTTTCCTTTTTGTGTGTGTTCCTTTTATTGTAAGATGTTATGTATGATTTTCACTGTCATCTTAAGTGTATAAGTTTAGTTAGTTACTAGTTCGTGCATTCTCATGTTCGGTATGCCAAACAATAGAAAACAAGGGTTCCATCTCAAGATAACTACTTTGTTTTGTCTATTTCGGTCTTGTTGGTTCTTGGAATTGCAAAAAAAAAAAAAAATTACTTATTTTTCTTTGAAAAATTATAATTTCTATTGAATTTTTTTTGGTATTTGACAATGTTCAAAAAATTAAAATAAATAAATAATTGGAAATGAGAAAGTGAATCCAACTATTTTTTTCCTATCTACTTCTTCTTTGAAAATTAATTTTTTATTTGTTCATTTTCTTTGACATCCAAGTACAAAACATAACCGTTTTTCTCTCCCAAGGTCCTTGTGCGAACCAAATCGTGACCTTCCTCTTTTTTTTTTTTGCAACACAACGTAGTATGCAACTTGTTTGTCACACCAACCAATTGCGAAGTACAGCGAATGAAAGATCCTACTAATAGCTAGTATCTTACTTCTTTTTATCATTTATACTAATTTTGAGGTTACTCAATGGTATGACAAAAGATGTATGAAGTCTCATATCCTGCTATTGGTATAGAAAACAGTGTTCATTAGTCTACGTGAACTGATTTCTAAATTTAAATTCTAACGTTGGACAATTTCAAAATTTAGATTATATTCATTGTTATGTGAGATCCTAAGGTACCGTTTGGAAAGGGTGGAAAATGGGAGGAAGGAAAAAGTTGAGGGAAAAGTGAGAGGAAAATTTTAAATGATGGTGTTTGGAAAGGGGGAGAGAACTAGGGGAGGAAAATTTGAGAGGAAAAAGTAGGTGGGTCCCACCAAAAAATTTTCCTTCCAAATGTGGGAGGAAAATGGAGAGAGATGAGAGGAATTTGAGTGAATTTACCCCACCACCCCTCAAAAAGTTAAAATTAAATCATCATTTGATAATACCAAGGAGGAAATAGTAATTATACCTATATCCATAAACAAATAAAAAATTGTTTTTAAACTTTTCCTTCCCCTACTTTTTGTCCATCCAAACAAAGGAAGAGAAAATTAACTTTCCTCCATTTTCCTTCCCCTCCATTTTCCTTTCCCTCAAATTTTCCTCTCTCTCCCCCCAAATGTTCCCAAACACAGTGTAATACTAAATGTCTCAAATAAAATTATTCGGACAATAAAACAAAACATCATCAAAATAAATTTAACCATGCATGTAGATTAAAAAAAAAAAATTCAAAGGTAGAATTGGATAGAATTTGTTGAAATTTGAGAGTAGAAATTGCTTACCGACATGAGCCCTCTAATATTCTCGTCCGTGTAGTACTCAGGATCCTCCTCCTGCAGTGGAACATCACACCAATGAAGCTCTTCTTCTCCTTCTCATCACCTTCGACTTCATCACCAATATCACACGACTTCTTCTTCTTCGTCCTCCTCCTCTCTTGCTCGGCCAAAGTTTGCAACATGGCATCTCTCCTCCCCTTCAAAGCCAATATCCTCTTCTCCACCCCTCCGAAGTCCGCCCACCGCAGCCGTGGGATCGATGTAGTCACTGATATTATTCGACTCCCCTCCCAAGTACATTGCCTCCTCCGCCATCTCCTTGAACCTCTTCGTCTCCTCGGGGTCGACCACCCTCTTCCCCGATATCATCCTCATCATCACGTTCCTCATCATCACGTTCAGCACCAGCTCGAACAGCCTCGTCATCTCCACATGTTCGAAGCTATTGTTACTGTTGCGGAGGAGCTTACGGAGGAGCAACTTGACCTCTTCCGCGCGGGCGGAGGCGAAGGAGCAGACCCGTGAGGGGGACAGGATCTCCACGGTGGCTACGCCCCGTAGGGTGCGCTAGTGGGGGCCGTAGGGGGCGGAGTCGAGGAGGGTGTAGTCGTTACTTAGGTGGCGGTCCGAGAAGAAAACGGGGCGGCTGGAGAACGCAAGGTCGCTCTTGATGAAGCATTCGCGCGCGAGGGACAGGGAGAGCGCCGCAGTGGGGGCTGAGACGGAAGATGAGGGCAGGGCCGTAGCAGTTGGAGAGGGCGGCCAGGGTGCGGTGGGTGGCGTCCTTGAGGAGGAGGAGGAGGAGGAGGAGGTTGCCTAGGATGGTGGTCGGGGGGGGGGGGGGGGGGGGGGGGGGGGCGTGGAAGGGGAGGGGAACTTGTTCCCCCTCTTGAAGAGTCTTAGTTTAGTTAAGAGGAAGGTGCATGGTAGTAGTGCCAATGCTATGAGATCCAATGATAGCAACGGAGTTAAATTTTTTTTTTTCTAACATGATTCAAATATAAAAATTTAAATTATGTTAGAATATTTTAAATATAATTTGAATATATTTTAGTTATAATTTGTTATAAATATATTTTAAAACGTTTGGATATGTGTTTAATTAGATAATATTATTTAATAATCAACAATTATTATGAACATCATCAACCATTAAAAAAATTTAAATAATAATAATAAAAAATAACTAATTAACTACCTGCATACTTCACTAATTATTAAAAAAATATAACATAGTATTTAACTATATAATATGATTTATTTATAACTAAATAGTCCACTACAAAAATATTGTTATTTAGCGACGGATTTATACAAAATTTTTGTCGCTAATTACGTTTACCGATGGATTGCCGACGGAAATAGTACGTCGATAGTTATAACGTCGCTAAGATATATTCGTCGGAAATACGTCGCTATAGCGACAGATTACCGACGGATCCGCCGGCCAAATTTAGCGACGACTTAGTAACGTATATAAACCGTCGGCAATCTCTACGACATATAGCGACAGATTACCAACAAACATTTGTGAGCCAAAAACACAAATTTTCCAGAAGCTCAGCGACGGATTTTTTCGTCGCTGACTCGTCTGATATGCTTTTGGTATACAGAACGTCAACGGCAGATATTTTCGTCGCTAGTTAGTCGCTGGCCTACAGAATTTCCGTCGGTGGATGTCAGTAATCCTTCGCTAGCCTGCAAATTTTTTCAGATATTCGTCGCTCTTCCGTCGCTGGTCAGTCGTTAAGCTTGACATTATTGCCAGAATAATTGGTTCCTGCTTTGCACAAACCTATCAATATATATATATATATATATATATATATATATATATATATATATATATATATATATATATATATATATATATATATATATATATATATATATATTCAATTACTGTAAAATGAGATACAATAAAATGAACACCAATATATACATAAATTCATCCAGCTCCAATATATACAATAAAATGAACTCCAATATATATCCAAACCTGCTCAATAATACATAAACTCATCCAACAGTTGCAATATAGTACATATGCACAAATTCCTTCAATAATACATAAACTCCATAAGTTCCTACAAACTCATCGATCCATTACAACAAAAAATCATGCATGATGCTCAAAAACATCAAACTGATGGTGGAGGAGGTGGAGAAGGCGGCGGAGGCAGAGAAGACTGTCCTAACCCATATATCTGCCCCAGCACCAAACTGATGATCCGCTGCACGTCCTGGGCAGGAATGTCTGGAAGAGTCGCCGGCGTGACAGGAGACGCCATGGTCGAAGTAGGAGCCGGTGCAGTAGGAGCTGTGGTCGGAGGTGGAGCCATTGTCGGAGGCGCTTAGGTCGAAGCTGGAGCCGGTACTGGAGGCACTGAGGTCGAAGCAGGAGCCGGTGTAGTGGTAGCAGTTATCAGACCTGTTGTGCCTAGAATTTCGGCCACCTGGGTCATATGACCCTGTAGGGACACCAATATCTGTTTAATCTGCTGCAAAGTGTAGGTTCCAAAAGTAACGTCGGTCTGTGTATCTATATGTGGAGGTGGAGGTAGAGGTGGAGATAGAATATGAGCTCTGGAATAGACGGATGACTAGGATGCCAACGATCCGGTACCGTACACGTACGTTGTCGCCTTTCCCTCTACCGATAGCTTGTATCCACAAGTCGTTCCTCACAGCCGGCGTCCGTGGCTGACTAATCCTAGCTCCCCCCTCGGCAACCCTCCAGCAGCAGTCCCTCCCTCACCAACTCGACTCTCTAAAGTCTCATACGTCTCATATATTTATATATGTGAATAGATTTAGAGTTAATATTTATATTTTAATTACTATTAAGTATTGTTATGGTTAGGGTCTCATACGTCTCCTATATTTATATAGGTGAATAGATTTAGAGTTAATATTCACATTTTAATTACTATTAAGTATTGTTATGGTTAGGGTCTCATACATCTCCTAAATTTGTCTTTGATTTATATTGCAAATTAGGGTTATGGTTAGAATATTTAGAGTTAGGACTAATTATTTAGGTAAAATAAATATAGTTAAGTACAAAGAAGAAATGTAATTAGATAGGACTCAGAAAACTTACATAAGTTTTCATCGCCCGACAAATATAGTCAATATAATCTTCTTCTCAAGTTTAAACATATGTTGCATTGTCAACTTATCTGAACACAAATCTCAAAAGAATAAAGATAACTCGGCCAACGGACCACATAATTGAGAATGCAGCATCTCTATCAGAGCGATAGAAGTAAACGCTCAATGAAAATGTGGCAATCATGACTCTTCATCCCTATCAGCTTGCGTTCGTTGAGATCGACACATCCTGCCAGATTCGACATGTAACCATCCGGGAATCTCAACTTTGTAATCCAATTGCATATTATTAATTTATCATCCATACCCAATGTAAATGGTGCTGATGGCTTAACCCAATTACCATTGGATCTTCGTGTTAGATGCAACTCTAGACGCCTACAAATAATTTCTAAGTCCTTTTTTTCTTTGAGATTGTCTTTCATTTTTTCTTGATATCCATCACCATATTGAAGATGTTGTTGAATACATTTTTCTTAATATACATGACATCAAGATTATGTCTTATGAGATTGTCCTTCCAATAAGGTAAGTCCCAAAAGATACTCCGTTTCATCCAATTATGGCTATGTCCGAATCCTTCTAAGTGATGATCCGATTTTGGATCTTCCATTACAGTCGACAAATTCTCTATCTCTGACCAAACGACATCTCCAGTCAATCCCAATAGGGGAGGAGTTAGTTCCTGTTTACCAACTGCAAAGGCATCCATGTTCCTTATCCATGGATGCAACATAGGAAGGAACTGACGGTGACAATAAAAAAAGCTTTTCCTCCATTCTGAAGGCGAAATGCCAAACTCTTTTCCATACATATCGGACAAGACATGATACCATGAATACTCCACCAAGATAATATTCCGTATGCTGGAAAATCAATGATGGTCTACATCAACATCGCTCTCATCTGAAAGTTTTGCTCCATTGATATATCATACGTCTGAACACCGAACTGCGACAATTGTTTCAACTCGTCCACAAATGGCTGCAAGTAGATATTGATGTTCTTCTACCGGGTATGATAAGTGTCAAGAACATGTAAGGAGTCTTCATGCACATCCACGGTGGTAGATTCTAAGGGGTCAAAATTATCGGCTAACAAGAGTACTGAGACCTCGACTATCCGAAAGGAGTGAATCCATCAGAACATAAAGTCAGTCGAACATTCCTAGGCTCTACAGCAAATCTAGGATGACATCAATCAAAATGCTTCCATGCCTCTCCATCGGATGGATGAGATAATTATCCTTCATCCATCTTCCATTTTTTGCTATGCCATGTCATGTGTTCTGCAGTATTCGAGGACATATACATCCTCTGTAGCCTATTTATGATCGACAAAAACTGCATGTATTTGTAGAGGCGCAACCTTGCTTATGCAGTTGATTTTCCTTTGCCCCGAATGGGCTTGTACTGGTCCTCGTGACAGAAAATGCATCTGTCTTTATCATTGTTCTCCTTGTAGTACAACATACAGCCGTTTCGATAACAATTTATCTTTTTCCTAATCCGAGTTTCTGTATCATCATCTTCGACTTGTAAAAGTTTTCTGGCAAGTCCTTTGCTCATTTTGGCAGCAACTCTCTAACAAACTGAATTATCCGATCATAGCATTCCTGCCATAAGTTAAAATCAAACTTGAGGTTCAACAACCGCATCACCACCGATAGGACAGAATGAGAATCACAACCCGGATATAACGAAGTATCGGTATGGTTGAACATATCATAGAACTCTTTTGCAGCAGGATTCAGATCCTTCAGATCAAAACTTGGATCGACACAAGCTGCATCAAATATCAACTCACGTGCCAAGTTTTCATGCCGAAATTCGAAGTGATCTCCAAGATCTCCCACCTCTGTATTGAAGGAGAACTGTTATTGCGGAACCAAAGGTTCTCTTTGAGCCATCCACTCGTTAGTTTGGTACGAAATCCTTCTTGTAGAGGTGCTCTCTCACGAAATCTACCTCTTTGAATGGTATATTATGACAATTGACACAAGGGCCCTTTATGAGCCTTTTGTCCATGAAATAAGGTTGGCTACTGGCGTATCTCAAAAATTCCTCAATGCCCATCTTGAATTCATCCGTCAAACTAATCTTGCTCTCATATCGCCGATTGTACATCCACAAACGATCAACTTAGTATCGACTCATTGTTCAAAATAATTCTACACCGCGTACCATATATTGTGCAAATACAAGTATAAAAAAACATAAATAATAAGAATATTCATAATCGGACGTATCGACTTGGTATCGACCGTATCAGATTGGTATCGTCCTTATCAAATTGGTATCGGCCGTATCCGATAGGTATCAGCCGTATCCGATAGGTATCGGTCGTATCGGATTGGTATCGACCTTATTGAATTGGTATCAGCCTATCCGATAGGTATCGACCATATCTAATAGGTATCGGCTGTATCCGATAGGTATCGGCCGTATCGGATTGGTATTGGCCTTATCGAATTGGTATCGGCCTATCCGATAGATATTGATCGTATTTGATAGGTATCGGTCGTATCAAATTGGTATTGGCCTTATCGAATTGGTATATGTCGCATCTGATAGGTATCAGCCGTATCCGATAGGTGTCGGCTGTATCGGATTGGTATTGGCCTTATCGAATTGGTATCGACCTATCCGATTCGTATCCGATAGGTATCAGCTGTATCGAATTGGTATTGGCCTTATAGTATTGACAACCCTATAATACAATCCTATAATTAAATAATATTCAGATATCATAATCCAATATTAACGGATTCGATATATTAATGTTCGAAAATATTCGGATACCCAATTCCAATATCATGAATTTTGAATAATTTACGAAAATCCAAAATCCTAGCTAGTGCCATGAATCCAAAACCCTAGCTACTCTATTGTGTCCGTGTCCGTGTCCAAAATCCTATCAAATGCTTACACAATTAAAATACAATGTCACAATTTGTGTGTCCAAGTATATGTTAGAAACAATCTAAAAATTATGACATATAACTATAACTCATAATCTAAGTATTAAAAAATGTGTCCCACAAGCATATCGTGTTCGTGTCAATAAAAAATATTAGAGGAGGAAAATTTAGGACATTACCAAATGTGAATTGGGGGAGGAATGTGGGTTGCTCTGTCACCGCTCGTCAGGAAGGAGGGGGCCGGATAGGTGAGGCGGAGAGGGGGTCGAGGAGGGGGCAGAGAGAGGGGCGGAGAGGGGGTCGAGGAGGGGGGAGAGCGGGGCGGAAAGGGGGGGGGGAGGGGGTCGAGGAAGGGGCGGAGAGGGGAGGCAGAGAGTAGGGGGCGGAGAGGGGGTTGATGAGGGGGGCAGAGAGGGGAGCCTAGATGGGGGCGGAGAGGGGGTCATCGCAGGTCGACGAGGGAGTCGAGCTAGAAGATAGGGCGGCCGAAGGGTCGAAGAGGGGGTCGCCGCACCGCCGCGCTGGAGAGGAGCCGAGGGAGTCGTGGGAGCGGATGGAGGAGGGAAGTTTGGGGGGGGGGAATGAATAGTTGGTAAATTTTTTGAAAATGAGTAAGAAATGGTTACTTCTCCACTTTTACTCGTGGATAGCGACGGATATTTCCGTCGCTAAGTTGTCGGTACATATTTAGTGACTAACCGGTGACGGATATAGCGACGAAACTTAATATTGTATTTTACATATGTTATTAGCAACTAAGTAGTTGCTATTCTGTCGCTATTTAGCGACGGATTTACCTACGTCGGTATTTTTAGTCGCTAAATAACAGTAATTTTGTATGGTCTAAGTCAAGTGGTTAAGGTAAGAGATAGTTTATTGGTTACTTGAGTTCAAATCATAAGTTTGATAATTTTTATAATAAATTAATATTTAATTATTTTTAACATTTTTTTGCACGTGTATTTGCATGTGCACATTACTAGTGATATTAAGGAACTCCAAATTTATGTTCCACACTCCTTGCGTTCCTCCTATAAATAAGGGAGTTGTTATTGACAAGGAGACTTTTACAACATCCAAGAATTTTTGAAGTAAATTACCAAAATTATCCTTCATTCATAAGAGAAAGTATAATTTTTCTTTTTAAAAATTGTAATAAATTAGGATAGTATTGATAATCTACCTTAAAAATTCTTGGATAATGTAAAGGGCTCCTTGGCAATTACAATTCCCATAAATCATAGGTGTGGAAGGGTGAAGATGAGTATGCATGTAAAGTTGTCGGTCATTTTGGTATCGGTTTTGCGCAAAATAAGAGAGCCATGGCCGGCCATGTAAAGTTAATGGTGTCCCTATTGGTGATTGGATTAAAGGTTGTTAAGTAACAAGGAAGTGTGAAAGTGACTTTTTGTATATTGTTATAAGAATGCGTATATTTTTAAGTTTTATGTTAGTTTTGGAACTACGACAAATTTTCGCTTCAGCATTTGATATATAAGCTAATATTTAACCTAAATATCAAGGGTATCAATTTTTTTGTGCAACAGTTTCTTAGATACAAATATTATTTATTTATGGATAAAATAATAATTTGGTCATCCACTTTCGAGTCTGAAACATGTTATTATACATGGTGAGGAGAGATCCAAATGTAAACGATTAATATCTTAAGTTGCTCAATGAGAGGTGATCAGATAAATATCTTATCATTTGTTTAAGATATAATACTATCATGGTAGGTGGTCGTAAGCATGTATAAAACTCATGATCTATTTTAGTCACAAAATTCTTAATAAACAAATTCTATCTTTCAAATATTCTTCTTTTCCAAGTGGACTCTTTAGGAAATCGAGCACAACTCAAGTTGCCACTTCTTTTCTTATATTGATAATTAGGTGCACTAACTTTTCTAATTATTCCTTAATTAAAATTTGATCTATTAACTTGTATAATTAGAAATATAATCACAATATGAAATCAACAAAAAGTCTGGAGGTGAAAAAGAGTTCGGGACTATCCGCAACACCTCTGCAAAGATGAAGAACCCTTAGAACTCACTCTTAAACCTTCTCTTCAAAAATCAATTCAAAAAAAAAACTAAGAAATCAATATTATATATAGGACTGGGAAGGCGGCTACTAAGGCCATCTCTAATAGAAAATTCTAAAATTGGATTTCTATCCTACTTAGCATGGTACTTTAAGCAAATGTCTATCCTAGCTGTTAGAGTTTCTATATAGAAATTACACAAACAAAAAAAGTAGCCTCCAATGGTTCTCCATTTCTATCCTATGTGACAACAAATGAAAAGACCACTTTAATGTTGTGGGGTCCAATATTAATTTGTATGAGAGATGAAGAGTTACTACGAAATTAACCCTTATAGAAACTCTCTATCCTACACCAATGCCACCTAGGATAGAAATCTTCGTTGAGAGGTATTTTTTTTTTCTAAAGTTGGTTTCTACTACAGAAATAGGGGAGATAGAAACCCCATTAGAGATGGCCTAAGTTGGTTAGGGGCACACGTGGCAACATATGAGGCTCCTTTGCCTAATCTGATGGCTATTTGTTCGGCTCCTGGATTTTAGGGATTATTTTAAATTTTATTAAAGGAATTATTTTCAATAAATTTTTTATTATAATAATTTTTGATCATTAAATCTATTTTTTTGTGACTTCGGTTTTTTGAGTGCCAGAGATGTCAATCTCTCGAAACGTTCTTCATGAGTTTGATCTAGACAAGTTTACCTTCATGTTGATATATCATGTCCCACTCAAACTTGTCCTCTTACATTTTGTTTGCATCGCACAACCTTCGGGTCAATTTAGGCCATTTAACAATCAACCATAAAATATGACCTAACTTCCAATTTAATTTCGGGACTCGACATCGATCCAACCTAATCGACCCAATATATGGTTTTAACCCATTTTGAGTCTACTACGTACATGCCATTTGCGTGTCATCCAATTGAACTTCCGTATGCTAGTATTTTACCAATGATTATAAATGACTTAATTTGTAGTCATAACCATACCTAGCCCAATCTTGATCCAACCTAACCCAATAAACCAAACCCAAATTTCATGTTATCCTTTCATGAGTAATTACACAAACAACATCATTCCATTCCTACAAAACACCAAACAGCCTAACACAATTCACCAATAAACCAAATGGATAACCCTTTAACCACAGAATAGGGGGAGATTCCTAATTAGACTCATTCAAACCTTCATCATGCAAATTAGCCTATTTTGGCCAAGCCATGAGATGCATGGAGAAAGATACATATGACACATATAACTCCTTGTCCAATCACAACTCAACAACACCATTTTTACTTTTTGTAAAGCTTACTCTTTCTCTCTCCTCATAAACAACACACTCACAGCCAACCACTCATTTCACATCCAAACACATTCTTTCATATACAAAGAAACTCATTTCATTTTCTTCTTCACACAACCAGCAGCTCACCCCCCTTTAGCCGACCACTTCTCTCCTCAACTCCAACTCCTTCCTTCTTCATTTCTTCTTCTTCTCCTCATCTTCATACTTTTCCTCCACTCCATCATCTTCTTCTAAACCTCCCCCTCACTTCTAAGATTATTCACTTCTTCTTCTCCTTCTTCAATATAGCAACTACTCCTGTTCTTCTCTGCCACAGCAGCCACGCACACCGTGAGCTGCCATGCAGCCACGTCTGGTCACCCCCTTCTGCCAGTAGCCGCCTTAGGGCTGCCCAGGCACAAAGAACAGCAACAAAGCTGCTTTGCTCAGCCTCTCGACGGTGCACCGGCCATACACTGTCGTACGACCATGCGCCAGTCCCCTACGTGCCCTCAGCGATTCCCCGACGAGCTGCGCCAATCGACCTGGTCGGCCTCCTCCTTCCAGTACCACCGATGGTCGTCGTGCTGTGCCGTCGATCTATACGTTTCCCGCCTCGCGTGCGACCGTACACATTGTGCGTGCCACCCGTACGGCCGCCATCGCCACCGTGCGTTGGCCGCACATTGCCCTTCGTGCCACCCCCTATCAGTGGGTCGCCTCCTCGATCCTCACAGGAGGTCGATCCCAACTTCGAAATCGATATTCCGTCGACGTGCGCGAGGAATGCAAAGTCAGAAAATGCACTTTGAGACAGCAACTTTGTACGTGTTTTTTGGGCGATCCGACCGTGGATCGTCGAACTCTTTCCTTCGTTGCAATCTAGATATATAGCTCTACTTCCACCTCAAGTTTTAGCCGTTAATTCGTTCATTTGATATGTCAAAATTGGCCGCCAAGTTGCCTGAATAATTGTGTTTATTTTGGACAGTTTTGTGAAGCCAACTTCGTGGATTCGTATCTTCACCGTTGCAGCTCCATTTGTTGCGCCACTAGTTCATGTGCATAGTTGGCATAACCAACTTCTTGTCCCTCAAGTTTTGTTTGATTGTGAGCTCGTTTTATTGGTTGAATTTGATACCAAAAGTTGGCCATCCAAATTCGTAATTTCCAACTTGTAAAATTCTAATTTTGGACCCGGGACTTTGGATTCCAATCCTAGAACCACTAGTAGACTCTCGACGTCATTCTGGCACAAATTCATATAAAATTTGCTATATTTGGCGGACGTGAGTCCCGACACGTATTTCGGTACAAGACGGGCCCCATAGTCCGTGTCAACGGGTCATTTTGAGATCGGCTCATCAGAATTCACTTCTGGATATACTGTTGGGTTCGTATCGTCATTCTGGACTTGTTAATATATACTTTGGTAGATTTAGTGGACTTTGGTCCGACATGTATTTTCGTGCAAACTAGATTCCAATGTCTGGATCAACGGACCATTTTGAGATTGACTCATCGGAATCCACTTTCGGATATATCGTTCGGTTCATATTGTCATTCTGGATTCTTAGACATATACTTTGCTAGATTTTGATGTCTTTGATCCTGACACATTTTTCGGTGCAAAGTGGGTCCAACGATGGACCGCATTCTGACCCGAAATTACCATTTTGCTCCTGTGTCCAGAATTGGATTTATGGGTAGTCTATCCTAGATATTTTTCTTATTATTGGAACGTTGGTGATGTTTGTTTTAGCATCCGACGACATTCATGGAGACTCCTATGTTGCTACCTTTCTTGGACTTGACGATTTGTCTGCAGAACATCTTTGAACCAGTGCTTCACCCTAGACAAGATACCATACTGGTACTGTGTACATTATTCATATCTATTCTTGTATTATTAGTCGGTGACACTGGTATTGTGTATCCAAGGATGACTTGGGTTTATCAATGATGGCATCGATGTTATGGGTGCGTGCGTGTGTGACTTAGAGTTAGTAGACATACTCGAAATAGTGAAGTTATCCCGAATAACTTCTATGACTTGAAATGAGATATTATATGACACTGTGAGTGATGATTCATTGTGTTGGAATGAACTTACGTATTCGACTGATCATCAGTGCGAGCGGTTCGTGTGTCGGTACATATAGAGTTAGATGGTGTCTAGGTTAGAGACTCGCATTGAGATATGGATTGTCTGAGTCGTGGATACGACTGGTACATTTCTTTGAACGGGGAAGACAACCAGTAGGCATATGAGACAAACAATTACATTATTTTATGTTAGCCTCTGTGAGGTCCCGGGTAGGGGCATATGTACTTACTAGTTTTGTATATCCGGCAGCGGCCACTAGCTGCGTACTAGGTACGGTTAGGAGGTACGCTACTATATGTATTACTCGGCTCGTGATCTGACGTTCGGCCAGTGTTCCAACACAAATCCCTCGGCTCGTGATCCAACGTCGGCCCGTGCTTCGACGTAAATTCTTATTCACCTACCCATACGCTCAAAGGTTGTCTTCAACATGCATTCACATAGACTGGTTAGTTCGTGTACCTATGTCAGACCGTACCATGGAACAATGTCTTATCATAGGCTGGTATGCCATTCGCTGATCAGGATTGGTCAGAGATATGGTTTACTGATTGATGATTGGATATTGGACTGTGTTATATATGATACAGGTAGTTCATTTTATTCAGTTCATACTATGGCATGTATTTCTTTATCTTGTTACGTCCCGCTGAGGACTTGGTGATCTCTCCAGGTATTTGCTGAGCAGTTAGTACAGAGTAGCTGGGCAGGTGCTGCGTGATGGACCGATGTTTCAGGTATATATATGTATGTGTGCTCTGGTATCTCATTTACTCTTCCCTATATACATTTCACCTTTATTATTTCATGCTGCTATATAGCCTATTATTACAAGCTTATTCTTTTCTCGAGCTTGCTCGAACATATATATTACTGGGTGGCCAACTTTAATATATTATGTTCATTCTTGATATTCGCTTCATTATTATGGATTGAGATGTAGATGATTAGTTACCTTTAGTACCCTTGACAGCGTAGTACGTCTCGTGATAAGTCCATTAAATTGGGAACTTATCATAAGATCGTATCAGCTGGCATGCTCGTGCCTCAAGTTTCTATAATTTTGGAACTGGGCCATGACACTAGAATACAATCCGGATTGGCTCACGACCCAGAGTCCGAGTCGGGCTAGGAATGGGTGGTCGACCAACTTCGTGCGGGTGGAAACCAAGAGTTAATGGTAATTAAATCAAGAAAATGAATTAGGAAATTAAACTATTTCTTTATTTAAAGAATATCAAATAAGGATAAATGATAATTAGGAAATTATAAAATCCATAATTATGAATTTTTAATAATTAATTATGAAATAATATATGTCATGTCCCAATATTGTACTACGGTGACGGACATGGCCAGCTATCCCGTATAAGGTACGAACACGTCATACGGTGATCACGGTTGTCTCTAGACTTGGGGGTACATACTCCAATCAGGTCACTTATGGTCTCATGGAACAACTATGTCTCAGTCATTCAAGCAAGAATCAACAATAAATAAGAATATAATATAAAAAAGTAAGGCATCTCCAACGCTTCATTAAAATAATCATCAGAACTAGCTTCACGAGATACTAGATAGCTCGTATAGTCAACAGTACATAACCATAGTCAGCTGCACATCTAGAATTGTTGAACGTGATGATGAGGATGATATCAAGGAGGGAAAAACCCTATGTGCATGATGCGTAGGCTGTCGAAGGATGGCGTTGCTAGGACTTCTTCGTGCATGGCATTTATGAGCATGGCCTCCTGCGCACATGGGGGTCGTTGTCCCCAAACAGCAAGTCTGCCATGGAAGTTCTGAAAACTTCCAATGGCCATAACTTGTGTTCCAGGACCCGTAATCTGGCGAAATAAAAGTCAAAACTGTATAAAATCAAATTCTCTACTACATGGCTATAACTAGTTTTAAAAAATAAGCACTTTTAAGATATCATTCTACCAAACTCTCAAAAATCCTTAATTTTAAAACTCATATCTACACTTGTAACGCCCTAGTCCCAATATACGTAGGACTAGTAATACATATATGCTAGTTGTATGTATACACAAACTACTCTAATATATGGAATCTACGTATACACACATAAGCTGTAATAAAAGATCTCCAGCTCATAACAAAATGACATGGTCACAAGCAATATCTATATCTCATGCACAATGACAAATAAAAGAAAAACTAATCAAATGTCTCAAATGGAATATAAAACAAAATATCTGTCTCGGATGGAGACAAATCCACTATCGAGCTATTGAAAGAAATCAACTAAAATGAATAAGAAAAAGAGTATCAACTACATAAGTCCATCATCTAAGAAGAAAAATCAAATAGGTGTTGGCCCATTAGTCATGGTCAAACCTGATTTTAATAATTGATCAAACTCTGTCTCGATATAAGGGTTACTACTATTTGAAGTCTTGGACACTGCCAAAGATCTTCTACCGATCTGTTTAAAGACTGAAGCTGTTTGCCACTCTCGAGTCTGTATTTCTTATGCGATGTAATTTTCTATTTTATTGAGTCTATGAATACAATGTACACCGAGTCATACTGGCAAATAGGTTATCCTAAAAATGTTTTCAAAAATCCCATGTTTTGAAAAAACAAGCCCTATTTACAAAAAGCTCCTAACTGCTTCAAAATAATTTCAAAAATCCCAAACACCAATTTGTAAAAACCTAACAAAATCTAGACAGAACTCAGCCAGAGTTCGGCCAGAGTTCGGTTAGTGAACATTGGATTTTGAACTTGGTCTTCCTGTAGTTACGGATTTCTACGAGAATTTCTCATAGAGTTCTGTCCGAATTTTGCCCGAATTCTGCCAGAGTTCTGCCTTTGGAAAAACTATAAATAGAGAAGAATTTTGATCATTTCAACTCACTCATTCACATTCGTCTCTTCTCTCTAAAGCCTACGTTCCTCTTCCAAAGAGTTCTAAAAGCTTTCATTTTCAAATTCCAAGCCAGTTACAATTTTTTAGTCAATTTATCGGTACGGTACGGTCTAGAAGTTCAAGAGCAATTGTAATCGGAGGCTTGATTGAAGAAAGACTATTTATAATTGAAGTTGGTCGAGTACTTCGGATCAAAGCTCGCGTTTGTAGAAGTTGCAAGGTCTTCGCATGAAAACCTGCGATATTTTTAAATAGTGGATTCAACTGGAAGCTAGAGTTCTTCCAACTGGAATAGTTCTCACAAGAGAGAAACCAGTATACATTGCTGTGTTTGCGTTTGCCTTCTAATCTCTTTCTTTTACATTTATTTATTTGTGATTATCGATATATTCTATGATCTTACTACTAACAAGTTTTTAATTAGCAAATTTTCGCTGCCTACTCTATTCACCCCCTCTAGAGTATTCTGCTTTACGACTTCGTTCCTACAATTAGTATCAGAGCAGGTTATACAGGTAAAGCAAGGTAAAATTGTAGTTATATTCAATTATTCTTAATTGTTATATAGATCATATCATAACACATAGCAACTGTGAAATTCACAAGTGAGGGCCAAGCCACAAACAGACCTCTACTGTTTGACGACACAAACTACACCTATTGGAAAACACGAATGAGTTTCTTCTTGAAATCTCTTAATTTTGACTTATGGTCTATAGTTATTCATGGCTACAAAAAGCCTGCTCGTATTACTGTTGAAGGAGTTTTAATTGATAAATCCTATGATAAATATACTAAGGATAAAAAAAGAAAGGCCAGTCTTGACGCACGTGCTATTAACGCTTTGTTCAGTGCTTTAGACAGAATTGAGTTTAACAGGGTGTCTACTTGCACAACATCGAATGAAGTATGAAAACTTCTCGAAGTAACCCACGAAGGAACAACACAAGTCAAGGAGTCAAAGATCAGCAGATTTACTCAGGAGTACGAGACATTCAAGATGAAGCCAAGTGAATCCGTTACCCAGATGTTTACAAGATTCTTGGATATTGTAAATCCTTTGTCTTTATTAGGCAAGGAATACAGTAACCATGAGAAGATCCATAAAGTTCTACGAGCTCTCATGAAGAACTAGATTCCAAAGGCTACAGCAATCATTGAAGGAAACGACCTCTCAATAATGTCTTTAGAAACTCTCATGGGTAAGCTACTCACTCACGAATTGGAACTTCAAGACTTTGAAGATGCTACACCAAAAGAGAAGTCAGAGAAGTCGATCACTTTCAACGCTCAACATAGGAGAACTGTCGAAGATAATTTCAACGACAATGACTCTGACTCTGAAGATCAAGCTCTTCTGGTAAAAAAATTCAAGAAGTTCATGAGATTCAACAGTAGAACAAAAGACAGCAACGGCAACAACAACGAGGAAGATCATATTTGCTACGAATGTAAAAAGAAAGGACATATGAAGAATGATTTTCCAACAGCATCATCATCATCAACTAAAAAAAGCAACAAATATGACAAAGGCTATCTGAAGAAGTCTACATCCAGAAGGTACACCAACACAAGCATATGGCACGAGAGTGAAGCCAGCGACTCAGAAGACGAACAATCAGATGACGCTGCAAATGTATGCTTGATGTCTTTTGATCAGGTAACCGCTATCCCTCTGTTTGATACTTATGATAATTTTACTTTTGAGCAACTAGGAGAAGCCTTTACTGACCTCTTAGGGGATTACAGGAAACTGCGTAGTAAATATCAAAACTTTAAGAAGGCACTCAAAGAGTACAACGGTGAAATAGGAAGACTTACCAACCTACTAGCGGAGGTTAGAAGTATTGATATTTCTAGTGAGGTAGGTGAGCTCTCTTCTATTAAGATGTTGTTACATGAGACCACAAGACTATCCAAAGAAAAGGATAAGACCATCACCCAGTTAGAAGAGGATTTACTCAAAGAGAAAAAAAGTCTTCAACAAGCTATTGTTAGAAATGATGCACTCACTGCTAAATATAGCTTATTATATGATACTTCCAAAAAGTTTGAAATTAGATTAGAAAAATAGCCTGAAGTTGCTGCCTCCTATCCTAACACGTGTCACTTACCGAATCATCGGAACACAGTTAAACCAAACACTGTCAAACCAAACCAAACCAAACCAATGTCCAAGAAGACTAATAGGCATGCATTTTTCTATACTAGAAAACCAAAGCCTACCAATGATTCACAGCACATTACATTCAACACTCAATATGCTAGATGTCACTATTGTGGCACCATTGGTCATATCTCTTCTTCATGTAGAGTTAGAAAGCTTGTTGATTTAAAACTTTGTGCATGGATACCGAAAACTAACATTCCAGGACCCTACAAGAAATAGGTACCAAAGTTTTAATCTACAAATTCTTTTGTAGGTGAAACACCCTTCACATGCTAGAAGCAAATGGATCATCGACATCAGTTGCTCACGGCACATGATCGGTGACACTTCATTATTCGTAACACTGTCAAAGAAGAAAGAAGGATACGTCTCCTTTGGTAATAATTTGAAAGGGTAAATAATTGGTATCGACAATATTGGTAAGGCCCCTACCTTGTGATTAAAGATGTTTGTCTAGTTACCGAGTTAAAACATAATCTGCTCAGCATAAGCCATTTAGCTGATCACGGTTATGGCATTAACTTTGTCAAAGATAAGTGTACTATAGTTGATAGCTCAACTGGTAGTACAATCTTTGAAGGTATCAGAGAAGACAATATATATGTTTTCTATTTATTAGAAGATGCTAACAAAGCAGGTAGATGCTTAATAGCGAAGACTGATAAGAGTCAACTATGGCATATGAGACTCGGTCATGCAAACATGGACACAATTTCAAGATTATCCACAAAAAAGTTGGTACACGGCTTACCGGACATTTCATTCAAGAAGGATACGGTATATAGTGAATGTGAAAAGAACAAAGCTACCTGATCCGCCTTTAAGTCCAAGAATACTGTAAGTACCACTAGACCTCTACAATTACTGCATATGGATTTATTTGGACCTAGTAGAATTGCTAGCCTAGGTGGTAAGTTACATGTATTTGTAATAGTAGATGATTACTCTAGATATACGTGGGTATATTTTCTTGTACGCAAGAACGATGCATTATCTGAATTCGTCACCTTTTGCAAGAAAGTACATATTGAAAAAGTTTTCATGATCACTCGTATTCGAAGTGATCATGGCAGCGAATTTGAGAATGCAGAGTTTAAGCAATTTTGTGACACACACGGTTATTTGTATGTGTTCTCTTGCCCTAGTACTCCATAACAAAATAGAGTTATGGAACATAAGAACAAGACTCTATTCGAAATAGCTAGAGTAATGTTAAACCAGTTTAGTCTACCTAAATACTTTTGGGCTGAAGCTGTCAATACATCGTGCTATGTTCTCAATAGGGTTCTGATTCGACCTATATCGAAAACGACTCCCTATGATTTATGGTTTGATAGAATACCCACTGTTTCATATTTTAAGATATTTGGTTGTAAATGCTTTATTCTTAATACTAAAGACAACCTAAGTAAATTTGATGAAAAGACTGATGAAGGTATCTTTTTAGTTTATGCAGCGAAAAGCAAAGGGTTCAGAGTCTTCAACAAGAGAACCATGATCATCGAAGAGTCAATTAATGTAAAGTTTGATGAACTAAATCAACATTCAGTCGATGACGATAATAAAGACCAATGTTGTAAAAATTGCTAGTCGACCACTAGTCGGTTCGTGGGGACTACGGATTAATCGGACTACTCGGGGACTACTCGTGGACTAGTCAGATTAGTCGGTTTAGAATTTTTAATGAATATATATATGTAATATGTTATAAAAATATTTAAAAAATAATATATTAATTGTTGAACTTTTAATTATCGCAGACTACAGTACATTTTCTTATTCATTATTTTGCATAAATTTCTATTTCGATAAATATTTAAACAATATGTTATCAACTTACTATTTTGCACGGAGAGTTACAGCCGCAGTAGCAAGCAAAAGCAAAAAAAGTAACAAGCAAAAATTAAAAAAAGAGCCACAACAACAGTAGCAAAGAGATAACAAAGCAAAAGTAAAAATAAAAAAAGAGTAGGCTAGTCACTTTTTTCAAAAATAGAAAAAGGCAGCAACAAAGTAAAGAGTCGACGACGGCTGCCTTGACGAAGTCGACGACATCCCAGACTAGTACCAATTTAGCTAATTTTTGGATGGACCAGCCCCTAATCGAGTCGACGATGGCCGACAAGTGACTAGTCGGGGACTAGCCCCTAGTCGAGTCGGCGGCGATCAACTAGCGACTAGTCAGGGACTAGTCGGCCACATAGAGGGATTTTTACAACACTGATGAAGACATAAGTACACCAAGTACAGCTCCTACAGGACCTTCACACAAAACACCAGCTGAGTTTCTAAACAAATCACGTACAGAACTTGAAGCCGGAACCAGTAATCCTGAGGATATGCCAAAAGAGATGAGATTTTTGGCAGATCATCCCAAGGACTTGGTAATTGATGAAATTACCAAAGGTGTAAGTACTCGTTCCTCTAATAAAGATATAGCTTCTTGTTTTGCTTTCATTTCACAGCTTGAACCCAAAAATATTGAAGAAGCATGTAGTGATAATTTTTGGTTAGATGCTATGCAAGAGGAATTGAACCAATTGAACGGAATCAAGTTTAGGAACTTGTTCCCAAATCCATTGATCATCCGGTCATTGGCACCCGATGGGTATTCCGAAACAAATTGAATGAGAATGGTTTAGTGACTCGTAATAAGGCTCGACTCGTAGATGAAGGATGTCATGCCCCGTTTCGTAGAGTCATTTATTCACATATTTATCTCTTGGAATCGATCGTCCTCGCTTGGACGTGATGCCGTACAAGTCTGGTATTACACTTGTACAAGGCAAAGATGGTACATAATTGATAATCTTCAAATAGGAGCACATCGCAGCGGCAGAAACAGACAAATTAAAGTTAATGAGGATAATCTTTCTTATTGAATAGAAATACATCACTTCTTTATAGCAGCGGATATATAAGGATAACTTGAAGTCACACAGAGGTATATAGAACTTTATTCTCTTTATTGATAATTGAAGAAGAGTACAAACTTGTATTGAAGTACACTGCTTACAATACATCTCACTTACATTGAAAGCCAACTGAACAATGCTATAAAGCTTACATTTGATATATTGGATACACTAGATTACAACTCGATATACCGACTTGGCTTACCACTCATTGGTACAACTGATTACACTGTTTCATACATTATGCCATTTATAAACAGAAGACATCATCTTGTACGATAAGAGATTCTGTATGCCCAACAAATCTTCGATGCCGCGGGACCGATCAAGCCAATCTTCGTGTCAACATATTCCAAGTAGGAGCACCTGTCAACCCCTTGACCAATTATTTTTATTTATTAAAATAATATCCTTTCTTTTTTGTCCCATTTAATTGTTATATGTTATAATTTTTCTCTTTTATGTAAAAATACCAATTAGAGGGTCAAGGTGAGTAATAAAGGTATTAGTAGGGGTCTTAGTGCAAATGTCACTCATTCAAAACTTCTTTTAAACCGAACTCACTCTGATTTGAATTCGAACTACTCTCAGGAAGGAGCAAATCTAATTCAAACTCGATTTGAATCCTCTTTCCTTATCTCCTTCAGGTTGTATGTTAGGGTATATAAATTCTAACCTCTCGATTCCTTCCACCCAAAACTCTCCAGCCTCCGATCCTTCGAAACCCTAGCCCTGTCGTAAGTTCTTCTCCAAGCCAGGGACAGTCGGCAAGCAAGAACAATCAACAGGTAATTCTGAATCCCTTGTATTAGCATTTGTTCTTCTTCTGTTATTGAGTTTAAACTCGAACATACTCGATTAATTCCATTGGTAAGATGTTGTGTTCGATCGAATTCCTGAGAAGAACCTACATGGAGGTATAACACAGGAGCTTCATGTATCAGGCTACAAAGTGTCTGTATCCTGAATCTATTACTTACCTATATTGATCAGCCTCTACATATGTGTATGTTTTCAAGCCCATATCCTGTTCTGTAGGCTTAACCTCTTATATCAGTCGAGCCAATATCCTGTTCTGTCCCCATTTTCCATGTGCTTAAGCTCTTGTGTACATGGCTTGTAAGTGGTGGTATACCACTTGAGCACCCTGGGTGACACAGGAACCTAGAAAGGGTGTCAAGTTTTAAATGCATGGGGTCAACTTTAGGACCTGGGACAGTAACTCGGGATATAGAAACCCAGGACCTGTTCAATCTGATGGGAGGAGGATGGGGAGAGTAACAATTATGCAAAGGGTAGTTGACTGGTACCTTAAATCAAGGGTAGGTCTTAGTAGCTAACTGATTCCTAAGTACCATCCAGAGCTTAGTATACCCTACACGCAAGTGTATCAGACCCCTATAGTATCAGAGCTTCCAACTTTAGTATATCCAAGTGCACAGGTTGTCTACATGGGGACAGACTTGATAGGGAAGTACTCACAGGCTCAGAAAACCTATAGAGGCTAGGTACCTACAGGTCTTTGATATCTGGGTATTAGGATTGAGGGGTTTCATGTGTGAGTAGGTTGGAATTCAGGATGGTGGTCATCCTGGAACAATGAATAATATTATTTTCCCTTTCACATGAATACCCAAGTTTTTAATTGTATTAATCTGTAAACCAAATTGCAGGCAACTGTATCAATGCACAAATAAATCTCAGAGTATTCAAGATCCCATAAGGAGAGAAAGGGAGAGAGAGTATCAGATAATTGTGGGTTCGGTAGTAAATTGCCCTGCATCCTTGTAATGCTATTTAATACCTGTCTATTACCCAACATTATTACTGTGTTCTTTTTGGTGTACATGGTTCATATCCTTAGTAATGTTCATTTCTCTTTTATCAGTTATGACTTGGGGATCATATTTGATTATTGGTATCAAGCCACGGGTTTGGGTACCAGATTGGTATTTAGGAGTTGAGTATAAAGCCACCAGTCCACTATTCGATTGCTGGAGGAACAGCACACTTGTCATAATAGTCATTATTGTTTCATTGTGACTTGACATTGCTGTTCACGTGGTGATGATGTAGCCATGTCAATAGGACAGATTGCACAGGACATTGAGGGTTATATATGAAGGACATGTGCCAGGTTAGCAGGATATAGTAGCAGGCAGTGTGTTTCTGTTCTAGGGACTGTCCTATGCATCCAACTAGTACAGAGAGATATTAGGGAAAGACTGAAAGTCCTATTCGAAATTCTTAAGAAATCCTGTAGCCAATAGATAGAGAATATCCTAGTGTGCTAGGGTGTACCAGTATGTGGGAACAAGTATTGGGTTCCTGCATATACAGTAGGGGATATAGGATACAGAGAATTGATGTCAGATGCTTAAGTATGTCGTATACTAGATACACTCTTAGGCTTACCTGTCCTTAGCCCACAGCAAGTTGACACCCCAAATTGCAACCTTAGTCTGCTGTACCCCAAAGTCCAATATAGGATGCATGGCTCATGGGCTCGCAGGTTCAGTTATATACAGACTTTGAAGTGTCTTCAGTAACTCTAGGTAGGGGTGACTGCTACTAATGTAGATGTGTACCACTGGTCACATGTGAGACTCATGTACATTGTCCATCCTCTAGAGATATTGATGTGTACCACTGCTACTAATACAGACTTTGAGGTGTCTTCAGTCTAACTCATAGGAAGTAGAGGGTGTTCAGGAATAAGTTTTATACCAGATAGAGATATTGAGAGTTTCTTTAAAGTATCAGGCTCCTAAGGGATACTCTTAAACTAGTGTATACCCATACCTAGAGGGATAAACAAAATTTAGGCTGGTTAGTACTCGAGACAAATTAGGAGTAGAGGTCACCATTACTAGCCACATAGGGCCATTAGAAGTACATGAGTGATTGGGATCAGTTAAGGTATACTCAGGACTGTGAATACATATAGAGAGATATGAATACAAGTTAATGGGTTGACCTACCAATTGGGTAACCATGGGACCAATGCCTAAGATGCTAGTTGTAAATAGAAGTAGAAATGACCAAGGACCCAACAAGTAAAAGTATAAATTGCTCTAGATTTTATAGATTGTTGTATTGACATTATAAATGTACAACCGGTTAATTGGACTTGACTCAGTGCATCGACCTGTACCAGCACGCTTAGGACCTAAGGCAAGTATACCTTGCCTTCCTCTACAGTTTTACTTACATGCAGTTCTTTTCATTTTTCAGTCATTTGATTGTTTATGGACATGTGCTTTTCGTGTCATTTTCTGTGGAATTGTTTTATTGTTTATATAGCCGTGTTCATGTTTGGCCTTGTGTTTCATACTTGGAGTTCTCACCAGTACCTTGCTTGAGTCGTGTCATAGAACGAGTGCGTGTAGTGAACTGCCATATCCTTGATTATCGTTTTGCACAACCAGGGAGTCTATACTCAGGACGAGGGTTGTTTGGTGCACCAGAGAGTCCACACACGAAACGAGGGTGTTTGTCGTGTTTATTGGCACCAGAGAGTCTACACTCGGGATGAGGGTTGATCAATTACACCAGAGAGTCCACACATGGGACGAGGGTGTCTTGCCGTGAGCTAACCAGAGAGTCCACACTCGGGACGAGGGTTAGTGCTTAGTTCAAACCCGTGAGTCCACACTCGAGATGAGGGTTTGGTTCTTCCTTTGATCTCGTGATTATCGTTCATTCGGCAGTTCATTTATACGTAGTTGTTCTAGTGTTCGTGTGTTCGTGTTCGTGTTCGTGGTCATTTGTCGTGTTTCTATTTTTCTTGTTTATTTCCTTGCGCATGATAAAACTACTAGATAGGCATGTATATTATGTATCTTTTTATGTCCTCTGAGGACCTGATGATCTCCTCAGGTAAGCCGAGTTTGAGTCAGGAGCAGACGAGTGGGTTGAGTTAGCACCAGACCGCGGAGTTCACAGTTGGGATTGCCTTGGTTAGCAGGTTGTATTCAGTTAGGATATTTCATGTATTTTCTTTTTTTTCGTCTATTTGTAGTGGATTTGTGTCCACCGGACGTGACATTGAATCTTGATATTCAATTATATTCATTATTGTTCAGTTCTTGTCTTTTTGATCTTAATTGTGACATGATTATTCTGTGGATGAGATATAGTTTACGATGAGATTCTTGATTGCCGTAACTTGTGTATAGAAAGCGTACTACCGCCGACACTGCGGCGTAGGCTGGGCTTGGACACGCTTCGTATCCGAAAGGCGGGTGCGGGTCGTGACAGCACCTGTCCACAAAACGTAGGTCAGTACATGATCTATGTATTGGCGAGCAGAATCCAACCCACTCGCCTAAAACCAACATATAATGATCAATTTTAGCAAGAATTTAACAGAATGATCTTTCTACTTGGGCCTAGCATCAGTTTACAGTTCATGAGCAGAAACATTGAATAAGTAAACTTTTATCTCCTTTCTTATGTAAAGGCAACAATAAAACATACTTGGTGTTATCAAGTCCTGACAGTGTATATTTAGAGGCATCTTTTAAGCGTCGTTGAGTTAACATTAGCCAAACATGTTATAGGTATTCTTTTAGCAAGGCAATATTCCAGCATATTATATTTAACATGTTGAGCATGTTATATAGTTCTCACTCAAAGGCAACATCATAACATTGTCGTGTTTAGCATGATTAAGCAGACAATTCAACCAACATATATTGTATATATCACATTTAAGTAATTTCTACCGATATTTGACTCTGCGTACCTGCATAAAAATACAGGATAATATGATATACTTACTTTGTCTGCATAAAACATCCATTAGCATGTATCTTGATTACATGACCACTGGTGCTGCGCACCATTTAAGGACTTTGCCATATAGGACTTCATAGGGTATGGGATGTGCCCTTCACCAGGTTGCGAGCCCGAATGAAGGTCCCAATACCGCGTGCACCAAAGTACGCCGATTCCCTCCTAGGCCGACTCGATCCCACCGTCGCGGGTACCGTTCGAGGAAATAATACCTTGTATACAAGTTTGCCCATGGTCATGCGAATGCGTGTCCGACTAGATCGTGTTCGAAGTCGCATGATAAATTATTAAGATAAGTAAAAGCAACATTTCATTATCTCATCTTTCCAACATTACCACATGTTCACTTAGTGATCTCAACCATCCCAAGTCTCATCATTTCTTATTGCATCAATCATTGCAACATTTCTTATATCATCCCTTTCTAAGAGGAATGAACAATACTTCATTCATCGTGATAGGACCTGCAGCATTTCATTCATTTCATAGGGACAATATTCTTTCTTCTATTGCTTATAAGAAAACAGGCAATAGCAAAAGTTATGTAGAAGGTACATGATTGAGGTGTTTCCTTCAGTTCTTTATGTTAATAGCATAACCAGTTCATTACTCATGTATCATTTCCGTAGCATCTCATTACTCAAGTATTTTATTGCTTAAACAGTATTAACAGAAGGGACGTTATCAATTCATTTCAAGCATCAAGTCATATTAACAGTTCAAGTGGGATTCGTTCTGCAATTCAATGATCATGAGTTGTACATTTCAACATCAGGCAACTTAAGTATCTCTATTATCCAGTAACTAAAACACGGGACACTAGGGACAATTCATAACATCGTATTACTCCATTTTATTAAGCATGCAAAGTAAGAAGGAGGAAGGATAGTTCCACTCACTTACATGAAAGAGTCTTCTTATTCCGATCGCACATGTTCTCACTAAGCGTATCTCTACCAGTGAGCCACGTTCCAATACCCATACTGTTCAGCCAGCTAAGAGACTGCATTAGTCTCAATTGTCTTGATTCCCAACATAAGTCACAGTCCAACATTCTAATAGCATCCAACAAGCCAACCAAATGTCTCGTGCGGAGCGGGGCATTACATAATATACCACTCAGAAAAAGTTTTGTCCTCAAAACTTAAGTAAACAACTCATCTACTAGATTCACTTAGTCACAACGAATTATTCATTCAGCTTCAATTCAATATTTAGTTCATCACACTCGACCATTTCGAAATAACCACCCAACTGTACCACTTAATCCATCAATGATTCAATCCATCTTTCTCTTTTCCAAATACTTGCAACTTCTCATTGCTTCACCAACATTTTCCTTGTATTTCTATCTTGGTTGCAATATATCACTTCGTTTGGATCCATACACATATTTTAGGCGTCCCCAAAACATATACATTTCAGCCAAAGTCCGCGCTAGTACGATAAACTCTTCCCATAATGTTATCTCAGTCGCAACCTATCACTTCGGCTGGATCCATACACATATTTTAGGCGCCCCCAAAATATATGTACTTCAACCAACTTCCATGTTAGTACGATTCGATAAGCCACGATATAACTCTTTTTTTCAAATCCGACTTAACATCCTTTCAATTGACTTATTACTTTATTCACTTTCCATAATCACTATCTTCCAGGCTACAACACTTAACATCAGGGACAACTCGGGTAAGCTCTCTATCCAAGCATAATATTTCTAACATTCGGTCAAGGTCTGACTTAGAGCCAATCATATCAAGAGTTCACAACATGCAATCATATTCCTTCCCAAATCCAATAATATTTTTCACTGAGGCAATTCATCTTTTCTACAAGATACAATCCGACGTCACCTGCTATCGATTACCCGAGTCAGGGTATAATTCTATGCAACAATCAAGGTTAACCCAGCTACCCGACTGTAGATACCTATCCAACATTCCCTTCATGAGCAGTCAATTCCATCTCATGGAATAATTCACTACTCGATACACAAAACTCAAGTCTCATCCCATGATTCTAGTTCCTGCTATAGGTCGACACATAATCCTCAAGGGCCAAACATCTCTAAGGTACATGTTGTAGCATATGCTACAACATATATTCTCTTAGGTCATACTCATCACCATCTCTCGTTCAGTACCACAAGGTTATTCTACGGGTCTCCAACGGTCACCTATTATTCCGCCAATCTCTAAGGTTAGCTACACTGATAGCTAAACTTAATCATTCAGGTGACTTTTCTATAGTGGTCGGCTACTAGGGTTATACTAGTTCCTTACTCTTAGGGCCAACAAGCAACCGACAGTTCTAAAGAGCTCTACCCAAACCTATGGGTATCAACTCAGTCTGAATAACTAATCACCATTGTCAGCTATGCCAACAACTGGTCATACAACCCATGGTCGCTAGGGTCAAGTCTATCTATCCAAGGTCTTCCTCAAGGAAATAATTCCCACAGAGGCTCATTCTAGACTTACCCAACGATCGACCAAGATCGATCTATCAACATTACGGTCAATTCTAATCCGACATATGATTCTCACCGTTCATATAG
Organism: Iris pallida; assembly: GCA_029216955.1. Lineage (NCBI taxonomy): Eukaryota > Viridiplantae > Streptophyta > Magnoliopsida > Asparagales > Iridaceae > Iris > Iris pallida. The sequence continues at coordinate 502,240 of JANAVB010041818.1, forward strand.
TCCATCAAGTAAATTTCCAACGATTCAATTTCTATTCCAATTCCTTTATACCCACACGAACCCATAAGCCAAGGCTAACTATTCAAGGGTCATCGATTCCGATAGTCTTAACATAACCAGGAAATCATACTATTCGGTCTGTATGACAAAGTCACACCACTAAATTATAAGCCAGCAATCTATATCCCATCCGACAGCCATCTATGCATCACACCATCTACCGACACTATCCAGCATATTTTATGATTCTAAATCTTATTCATTTCCTAGCCATCAAAATCTTATACAGAAATTCTAAAAATTCCCTACCTCAAGGGTCGAGTAGTTCATTCCATTCAATCCGATAATTCATGTATTAATTAACCATCCTCTATGCAACACAATTATTCAGGATTGCTACTTATTATTTTTCTAATACAATTCCTCAGCATACATGCATATATGCAACGACTATGCTTTGGTGATCATGATGGATTGACATCTATTACACCTTAGGGTCAAGGCACAGATTTCTAATATTCCTTTGGTTCACCGACAATATTTTCAAAACTTTCAGCTTAGCAATCAACTTTGTATTAGCCACATATGATTTGCATCCAACCAATCGAACTCAACATTCAGGTGGTCTAAGCCACAACATTCCCTAGCCAATTCCATTTACCCATAGCATACTAACTGTCTTACTAGTCTGAGTCATCACTCGGCTAAACAATCTCTAACCAAGCCACCCGTTACAATTTCTAGGAATCTTGCTACCCGGCATAACATCACCGTCAAGGGACACTCGAGTCATCTAGCAACAATACATGACTCCCAGCTATGTCTCGACACTACCCAGTACCCACAGGTAGTCTCATTGCTATCCTATGGAAAGGGTCAGCATACATCTCGTTCGGAGGTGGTAGAGGCAATATACCACTCAGAAATGAAGCCATCCTTAAATAATACCAACTCAAATCTATTTCAGACATTCCTAATCTATAATGATCACAACACTTAGCCAACATCTCGGGGTCTCGATATTACAAGCCAACATTCTTAGGATCTCAAAAGTACTAGCCAGCACACGTTAGTCAACTCACCAGTTCCGTTGAACTCATCCATCAATTGTTTCATTCCCAATTCTTTTCCAACATTACATGCAATTCTCAACTTGTTACAGCATACACAGCCACTTTTCTTTATTTCCACATTCCAAACAGCATTCACAATATAGCATACTATGGCATCGAGTTATTGTTGGGTTATTTGTGTCTAAACCAACAACAATCATTCATTCAGGGGCATCACAACATATATAGACTTACTGTATGGAATATCTAATGAGCAGCCAAGAGGGTCAACGAACTTTCAGACACGAACAACATAGGATGATTATGGAACAACAACAGCATAATCGCGGAAGCAATCTTTGATTTTAATTACGGAAGCAACTTTGGTTAATCGTCGATGCAACTTTAATTTGAAATGAATCAAAAAAGAAACCAAGGACGTAAAGCCGTACTCTGATACAAATTTATCACACCCCGATTCGTTGAGTCATTTATTCACATATTTATCTCTTGGAATTGATCGTCCTCGCTTGGGCGTGATGCCGTACAAGTCTGGTATTACATTTGTACAAGGCAAAGATGGTACATAATTGATAATCTACAAATATGAGCACATTGCAGCGACAAAAACAGACAAATTAAAGTTAATGAGGACAATCTTTTTTATTGAATAGAAATACATCACTTCTTTATAGCAGCGGAGATAAAAAGATAACTTAAAGTCGCACAGAGATATATAGAACTTTATTCTCTTTATTGATAATTGAAGAAGAGTACAAGACTTGTATTGAAGTACACTGCTTACAATACATCTCACTTACATTGAAAGCCAACTGAATAATGCCATAAAGCTTGCATTTAATACATTAGATACATTGGACTACATCTCGATATACCGACTTGGCTTACAACTCATTGGTACAACTGATAACACTGTTCCATACATTATGCCCTTTATAAACAGAAGACATCATCTTGTACAAGGAGAGCTTCTGTATGTCCAATAAATATTCAATGCCGCGGGAACGATCAATCCAATCTTAGTGTCAACATATTCCAAGTAGGAGTACCTGCCCACAAAACGTGGGTCAGTACATAATCTATGTATTGGCGAGCAGAATCTAACCCACTCGCCTAAAACCAACATATAGTGATCGATTTTAGCATGCATTTAATAGAATGATCTTTCTACTTTGGCCTAGCATCAGTTTACAGTTCATGAACAGAAACATTGAATAAGTAAACTTGTTATCTCCTTTCTTATGTAAAGGCAACAATGAAACATACTTGGTGTTATCAAGTCCTGACAGCGTATATTTAGGGGCATATTTTAAGCGTCATTGAGTTAACATTGGCCAAACAAGTTATAGGTATTCTTTTAGCAAGGCAACATTCCAGCATATTGTATTTAACATGTTGAGCATGTTATATAGTTCTCACTCAAAGCCAACATCATAACATTTTCTTGTTTAGCATGGTTAAACGGACAATTCAACCAACATATATTGTATATATCATATTTAAGTGATTTCTTACCGATATTCGACTTCGCGTACCAGCATAAGAATACAGGATAACATGATATACTTACTCTGTCTGCATAAAACATCCATTAGCATGTATCCTGACTACATGACCACTGGTGCTGCGTACTATTTAAAAACTTTGCCATATAGGACTTCATAGGGTATGGGATGTGCCCTTCACCAGGTTGCGAGCCCGAATGAAGGTCCTAATATCGCATGCCACCAAAGCTCGTCGATTCCCTCCTAGGCTGACTCGATCCCACCGTCGCGGGTACCGTTCGAGGAAATAATACCTTGTATACAAATTTCTCCATGGTCATGCGAATGCATGTCCGACTCGTTCGTGTTCGAAGTCGCATGATAAATTATTAAGATAAGTAAAAGCAATATTTCATTATCTCATCTTTCCAACATTACCACATGTTCACTTGGTGATCTCAACGATCCGAAGCCTCATCATTTATCATTGCATCAATCATTGCAACATTTCTCATATCATCCATTTCTAAGAGGAACGAACAATACTTCATTCATCTTGATTGGACCTGCAGCATTTCATTCATTTCATAGGGACAATATTCTTTCTTTCATTGCTTATAAGGAAACAGGCAATAGCAAAAGCTATACAGAAGGTACATAATTGAGGTGTTTTTTTTCAGTTCTTTGTGTTAATAGCATAACTAGTTCATTACTCATGTATCATTCGTATAGCATCTCATTACTCAAGTATTTCATTGCTTAATCAGTATTAACAGAAGGGACGTTATCAATTCATTTCAAGCATCGAGTCATATTAACAGTTCAAGTGGGATTCGTTCAGCAATTCAATGATCATGAGTTGTATATTTCACCTTCACGCAACTTAAGCATCTCTATTATCCAGTAACCAAAACACGGGACATTAGGGACAATTCATAACATCGTATTACTCAATTTTATTAAGCATGCGGAGTAAGGAGGAGGAAAGACAATTTCACTCACTCAAATAAAAGAGTCTTCTTATTCCGATTGCAAACGTTCTTACTAAGCGTATCTCTACCAGCGAGCCACATTCTAATACCCATACTGTTCAGCCAGCTAAGAGACTGCATTAGTCTCAATTGTCTTGATTCCCAACATAAGTCATGGTCTAACATTCTGATAGCATCCAAGAAGCCAACCAAATGCATCGTGTGGAGCGGGGCATTACAAAGTATACAATCAAGAAGAAGGTATCAACGACGATGAAACTTATGCCCTAGTTGCGAGATTAGAATCCATTCGCATGTTATGTGCATCTGCATGTTTTTATAGTTTCAAATTATTTCAAATGGATGTCAAAAGCGCATTTTTAAATATTTTTATAAAAGAAGAAGTCGATGTAGCTCAACCTCTAGGTTTTACAGATTTTGAAAATCCTGATTACGTTTTCAAGTTGAAGAAAGCATTATACGATTTGAAACAAGCCCCTCGTGCTTGGTATGATCGTCTAAGCTCCTTTCTACTTGATAACGACTTTTCAAAAGGGTAGGTTGATACTACATTTTTTTATAAAAGCTTTTAATGGCAATCTCATTTTAATTCAGATTTATGTAGATGATATCATTTTTGGATCTACTGATGAGTTTCTTTGTCAAGAATTTTCTAAGTGTATGCAGAATGAGTTTGAGATGTGCATGATGGGAGAACTGAAATTCTTTCTCGGACTGCAAATCAAACAAACCAACAAGGGGACGTTCATAAATCAAGCCAAATACACAAAAGATCTACTAAAGAAGTTCGATCTGGAAGCAGTCAAGCCACTTGGCACTCCTATGGCAACTTCAACAAAAGCTTGATATTGATGAACAAGACAAACCGATTAACATACGTAGTATCGAGGTATGATTGGTAGTTTACTTTACTTAACTGCTAGTCGTCCTGATATAATATTTAGTGTTTGCTTGTGTGCACATTTTCAAGCTAACCCTAATGTCACGACCCGCTCCCGAATAATCGGACACGCCCAACCTTCGTCCTTAGACATGACGAAGTAAGCTGTACCAATCTAGAGAAACTACAAGGCAATATAAAGATATACAAATCACAGCATCTATATAAATGAATCCCAGAGATCAAAGTACAATCTATTAATTATTACATTTATCCAACAATGTAAAGTAAACTGATGTCTCTAATACAATGAAGATATGAAATGCTAAAAGGGAAAGGCACTAGGCCTCATCGGCCTCTAGGTCCAGAGCAACACCAGCTAGCTCCATAATACGTCCAGGCTCCTGCCCGTAGTAAGTATCGCAAATGGCCTCCATCTCACCTTTAACATATCCAATCAGGAGCGGAGCGAAGTATATCCAAGGAAATGAACAAGAAAAACATGAAGAAGAAATATGAATCTCAAAACAAGAAACTAGAACAAGCATGATGAAATAAACACAAGAGTGTATAAAATGAACCTGAACTGTAACCTGGTACCTGAGCATGAATATACAAGGATCCTGACATATGCGATATATGAAATACATCTAGAGTGTGTGATCGGCTTGGGTAGAACAAGGAACATGGGACAGACATGAAGGTACGGCATAGGGCCTGCGTGCACAGTGCGGGGCCTAAGCTTTTAACATGAGTTGATTGGATTTGATCACACACCTGTAGTATTTTCCCTCCCAGACACAAGCAAACACAAGGAACAAGACCAATGTTATAGATTTCGCTAGGCGGAATCGGTGCGCCGAGTGCCCGCCTAGCGTCTAGGGCGCCTAGGCGGCCGATTTGTTTTTCCTGGAGGTTGAGTTGCCAACTGCCTATAGATTACAGGATTCTACATGTCTTCTGTTTACTACTTTAATATTTTTTCATCTCTCTAAATATGTTTTTTTGTTATCAATCGCAGAATTACAGGGTTCTACAAGGGTGCAAGTGCAACAGTGACAACATGAAGTGACCAACTTGATAACAGTGATATCACTGATATGTATCATGTATTAAATTGAAATATGTATCATGTATCATGTTGCAACTTGGGTTCTACAGGGTGCAACTGAGATATGTATCATGTATGCCAAAATGCTATTTGTGAGAACAGTGAGATATGTATGCAAAAAATATTGTAAATACAAAAGCAATTACTATTAAATTGAAATATTATTCTTACCAGTTTTAGTCCAAGTTGCCACTTTTGGTGCAGAATTGAACTGAGCCTCAGAATCTGTTGTATGAACACCAAGTCCTTTCATTTGAGACATCATAAGAGCAAAATTAACTGCTCCCTGCCAAACAAATTTGTATTCAGTATGGCCATAATGCAAAAGAAAACCAGATGAAAATAATTTGAGCAAAATTAACAGTATGACCAATGGCCATAATGCACTGGACAAGAAGCTTGCATAAAGGGTAAACACCTAAAATTTGGCAACACTAGTACAAAACTTCTTAAGCACTCATTATCCACATTCCACAAAAATACCAAACATGTGAACCATGATAATGGTATCTACATAACCAGTCAGCAGATATCATTGCTGTGAACTATTAGGAATACAATAACGTGTACTTTCCACAGCAACATAACCATGTCCCATAGAGTGATATGCATGAAAGGAATATATGGAGGCTGGAATAGATAGACTGAAAACATATGCCGCATTAGAGTAATATGCATGAAAGGAATACCTGGAAATGGAATAGACTAGACTGAAAACAATCAAACATATGCATAATCTTTCAATGACAGAAAACTGAAAACATATGCATGAAAGCATATGCAAAGCCAAAAAAAAATTAATACCTGGAAATAGAATAGACTAGACTGAAAACAATCAAACATATGGATAATCTTCCAATGACAGAAAACTGAAAACATATGCATGAAAGCATATGCAAAGCCAAAAAAAAAATTTAATACCTGGAAATGGAATAGACTAGACTGAAAACAATCAAACATATGCATAATCTTCCAATAACAGAAAACTAAAAACATATGCATGAAAGCATATGCAAAGCCAAAAAAATTAATAATATCCATGACCGAAAACATATGCATAATCTTCCAAGTTCCAACACATTCAAAGTATCATAAAATATTAGCAAATCCAAACATAACACAGACAAAAGTAATTATAACTCCCACAGTCTTACGCATCGAACTCTTCTTCTCCATAGTCTTACAAAACATAGTCTTCATCGGACTCGAATTCAACATTGATGTCATCTTCATCTTCTGACTGAAAATCATCTTCGTGAAGTTCCCTCACTCTAGAACTTCTATCGGGATGTAGCATTTCATCGGCTCCAGAAGCATCACTAACCATTTGCCAAGTGAGCCCAGTTCCAGGTTCAACTTCATCATCATCACCACAGTCAACTATCCATGATTGTGCATTATTAGCATCACTTGCTAGAAGCACATCAAGTTTCTTCTCTTGGTCCCTTTTGTTCTTGTTCATCAGTTTTGCATTGAATTGGACATAAACTAGATTGTTCAACCGATTCACATCTAGTCTATTCCTTTTCTTCGTATGTATCTACAAAAACAAAAGTGAGCAAGTGATGTGAATATGAATAAAAAGCCGAAATGAAAATAATGAAATAAAAATTTGAAATTAATATAATGAAACACTAATTCACTAACCCCTTCAAAAGTGCTCCAGTTTCTTTCGCACCCAGATGAACTAGTTGTTAGTAACAAAATCCTTCTTGCAAGATTTTGCAAATTAGGTGTTGGATGTCCAAAATTTGACCACCAATTTGCTGTTTAGAAAAATAAAGTTAAAACACTAAGAGAGTTAAACAAAATCAAGCCTACTTGCAAGAAATTCTATATATTGAATGCCTACAGGCAAGCAACACAAGTACACGAGACAAGAGAAAAATAAAATAAAATAGATATATATATATAAACTATAAGGCTCAGAGATCAGATCATTGTCTACACATAGCCTACATGCAACATAGCCTACCCTCCAAAAGTATCAAGATTCAAATTTTTTTTTTATCAAAAGCTCGAGGATTGAGCTGAACACAGAAGCAACATAGCCCAATGCCCAATATGCACAGAAGCTAGCTACAGGCAACATAGCCTACATATTTGCACAGAAGCAACAGGCAACATAGCCTACAAAAGATTCTGCACAGAAGCTACAGGCAACTAAGCCTACATATTTGCACAGAAGCAACAGGCAACATAAGCCTACAAAAAATTCTGCACATTATATGCAAAGAACTTTGGCAAGTGAAAATATGATGCACAGAACTTTGGCAACCTAGCCTACACAAATTCTTTATGTAGGGAACATAGCTACAAAAGCTCTAAAACATTATGCACAAAACATTATGCACAGAACTTTGGCAACATAGCCTACAAAAATTTCTCATCAAAAGCTCCAACATAGCCTACAGACAACTTAGGCCCTCTAAAGTATCTCATCATAGCCCATTATGCAAGAATGCCAAAAAAGTATAAAATCTTTATGTAGGGAACATAGCCTACTGAAAATGTGAACAAATGTGTACAAAACAGATAGGAACATAGCCCTCCAAACTATCTCATCACAGGCAACATTGCCTACTAAAAATGTGAACAAAACAAATGTGAACAAATGTGTTGTCATTTTCCTGGATCAGATGTGAACATATGTGAACAAAACATATGTGAACAAACTGAAAACAGATTTGAACAAAATGTGAACAAAACAAATGTGTATAGCAATGTTAAAGAACTTTGGCAACTCAACGTTTTACCTAGATCAAAATAACTTTTTACCTGGAAAATAACTTTGGCAAAAAAATTAATAATCTCCATGAGTCCATGACTGAAAACATATGCATGAAAGGTTTCAGAAAAAACTTTTTATCTGGATCAAAAGTGTCATCATTTTCATGGCATCCTTTTAATGCCAAAGGCTTCCGAAAAGCTCCCTTCCGATTCTTATACTTTGGCAACTCAACATTTATGATCTCATTTTGCATGTCGAGGTCACTATAAAAGAAAGTCTCCACACAGTTTAACACCCCTTCCATGACAATTTCATCAAATTGGATGGTGGAATCCTTGTAAAAGTAATAAGGATTCAAAAGGTAGGACATCAAATGTAGTGGGCTATCTAGCCTATCAACAATCCTTGCATCAATAATCTCCGTAACTACTTGATAATTCCTCTCAACATTATTCGAGGCCTCTTTTATCTCTTGTTTTGCTCGTATAAGCTCTCCATATAAAAATTCCATGGATTGCTTCCTCTCCCCATCAAAAAGCCTAAGCACCCTAACCAAAGGTGCAAAAACTTTCAAACATAATGTCACCCCATTCCAAAAGCTCATGCTCATCACGGTTGAGTATGCATTCTTTCCCTTAACACTCTTCGTCCATTTGTAATTTTTCCATTCACTGCTACCAAACATTGTCCTCAATTGGCTCTTTTTCTCCACCAAACTCTACAAAGTGAGGAAAGAAGAAGCGAATCTAGTGACTCCGGGTATCACTATGTCCCTCTTCTTCGTAAACGACCTCATTAAGGCTAAGGTCTTATGGTGTGCATATATGAAAATTGTGAAGTTCTTGGCTTGATTAATGAATTTCTTGTATTTCGGCAATTTTCTAATGCTTTCAAGCATGAGATTGATGGAGTGAGTAGCACATAAAGTCGAAAACATATTTGGCCTCTTCTCTTTCAACAACTTCGCAGCTCCCATATTGTTAGCGGCATTGTCAGTTACTATTTAAATAACTTTTGGAGGCCCAACTTCTTCAATACACTTGTCAACATACTCAAAAATGAGTTCACTTGTATGTGCCTCATCCGAAGATTCTTTAGAGGAAAGGAAAACAGTTCCCACCCTCGAATTCACACACAAATTTATGATGTTCCGCCTTTTTCTGTCAGTCCAAGCATCTGTCATAATAGAGCCCCCATTTAGATCCCACTCTTCTTCATGTTGCTTCATCAGATCTTTGGTTCTCTCAACCTCTTCTTTCAATAACGGCTCCCTTAGCTTGTATTGACTAGGAGGTTTAAAACCGGGTCCAAATTGACCGACCGCCTCAACAAACATTTTGAAGCTATCATTGTTAATAACATTGAAAGGTATACCAGACTCGTAGGCCCATCTAGCACAATATCTTCTCACGACATGTGTTCTTTCTTTAAATAGAGCTTCAGTGATATTCATTTGTCTTTGTGTCTTTCCCACACTCAAAGAACGGTTGATGGAAGTTGCAAATTTATCGATAGGGCCAAGAGGATGAGGTGGTCTCAAATTGCCTAGCACTTCAACTTCTTCATCGTCCCCTCCCTTTTTAATATTCACCTCCGATCTCGTCAACTCTTCTTCCATTTTCTTATTCTTTTTCTTGTTATTTCCCTCGGCTATTGCATTGCGACACTTAACTTTGTCATCTTGTGTAGACTTCGAACATGCAGACACATTCCCAGAAATATGGGCAATATGTTCCTTCATCCTATAAGCTCCCCCGGACATTACCTTCAAACACAATTTGTATTGCACCCTATCCATATTCTTTGGATCAACTAGCATTCAATACTCCCATCCGATATCATTTGACTTCCGTTTAAGTATTATGGCAGACTCGGATGAGGGTTGGGCAGCTTGTGCTTGACCAACACTGCCCACACTAGTCGAGGCAGAGGCTGCCGAAGCATTTCTCAACACTGTAAAAAAATTTAAGAGAAACAGATTAAACAGATACAAAGTCATATAGTGTACACTCTGTTAAACAGATTAACAGAAACAATCAATAGATTCAACACAATACAAAATTAAGAGAAACAATCAACAAATTCAACACTACAGTAGGCTAGAAAAAATTCTCATCAAAAGCTCCTGTAGGAAATCATGTCCTCTTCGACAAAATTCTCATCAAATTCTCATCAAAAGCTCCTGTAGGAAATCATGTCCTCTTCGGCAAAACAGATTAAACAGATACAAATTCAACACTACAGTAGGCTAGAAAAGCTCCTGTAGGAAATTCTCATCAAAATTCTCATCAAATTCTCATCAACACTACAGTAAAAAAAATTCAACACTACAGTACAAATTCAACACTACAGTACAAAAAATTATCATCAAAAGCTCTAACATAGCCTACAGGAGTGTCGAACACGTAAAAAAATGACACGAGGAAGAGAAATAGAGGAAGGATAAGGATCCATACCTGACACGAGGTTGCTGGAGTCGACACAAGGCTGCTGGAGTCGACACGACACACGAGAAAGTGTCGTCGACGATGGTAGACGACGGTGGAGGACGGTGGAGGACGGTGGAGGACGATGGAGGACGGTCGACGACGGTGGAGGACGGTCACCAGGCACACGAGAAAGGGGGAAATATCGATTTAGATTTTTTTTTCTTTTTGGGGGGAATGAAATGACCTACTGATCGGGGAGGGGGGTTAGTAGGGTTAGGAAAACCCGATTTATTTTTGTAAATCGTGGTTTATTTTTAACTAATAGTAAAAAAATCAATCCGTCGAACTGATCGAACCGTCCGATTTGGACCGCCTAGACCCGATTTTGACCGCTTAGACCCGATTTTGACTGCCTAGCGATTTATCTTGCCGATTTTAGCATGATCGGTTCGTTGGGGCTCTGCTTAGCGCCTAGGCGGCGCCTAAGCGCCCGAGTTGGCCGATTTTTAGAACACTGAACAAGACAAAAGATAAGACCGTGTAATATCGTGTCCAACAGGAAAGTACAAGCATGAAATAGAAGCACAAGACATGAAGTAAATGAAAAAACCGAAGAGTATACTTGCCTTGCTCAAGGTGATCAGGAGTGGGTAGTAAAGCTAGATGTCCTCCTATTTTTCTAATTTACAAGTTGGTTAAGATGCTTCTATTAATGTTAATCTAGTTCTCTTATTAACTAGAGTTTAGCTAGAAGAAACTAATTGCTATTAAAATACTAATGCTAAAATTCTATAGTTTTTAACTAACTAACTAACTGATTAATGTATTAAACACTAAGAGTCTATATGACTCACAGTCACTTGGTTAATCATTCAAGTAGTATTCATGCTTTAAATGATATGGCTTAAAAGAGGAAAGGATTGATAATATAGTTATGCAATTTTATGAATACTGTCATAAACCCTCCCAGGTTACTAACATCAGTCAATCCTTCTCACCAAACATGACCAACAATTCTACTAACTATACTATAACCCACACAAGTTCTTATTCCAGCTGCTCTCTATTCATACTTCCATTTTAAACTAGAGATTTCACATATCAAACACTTAAGGATCTGAATTTTAACCCATCTTGCTTAAAATCAACATTCGAGGAAAAATGCAATATATCCATGAGATAAGGTTAAAGCGATCAAAGAAAACAACTGACGCTTACGAAAAAGTAATTTAAACCAATATTGTCATAAAGAGCATACTAAAACCCAAATTATTAGTGTAGCCTACTGTCCCTTATCACAGCCGGCCATCTCCAATATTAGTGTTTACAGATACACTAATTCAAGCTATAACTTAATTGCCAAGAGGTAATCAATGAGACAGGTGCTCACATTGGTAGACCTTGAGCTTACATGCTCCTAAAACTTATTTTCATACATCAAGATTTACAATTTAAGCTCATTAACTCCTCGACCCAACCCAGTAGTATAGATGAATAGTCTATATGCCACAAACCACTCCAACAGGATAAACTCACAGTAACAACCAGCAACATCAAAATATGTTAAAGAACAACCGATCCCTTCCCAAATATTCACAGTTGCTCCTACCTATTTTTATAGAAAACTTCCTAACAAATAAATAACTTTCCTGCTACACTCTGCATTCCTTGCGGTTGAGGAAACCAACTAAGCTTGCCACCACAGTTAACTCCTAATAATTCTTGCAACTTGAGGCTTGATCGAACTCTTGCTAAACCTCTCATTTACAGCCATGCAACCTCAGCCTACCCGATCCCTAGGACACAACAGGGCTGCACGCATACCTGTGTGAATCATCACTTCTACATCTAACTTCACTTGTCAGACTTAGCACTGGTGAACCTTAAACTGTTCTGAGAACTCAACACCCATAGGTTCACCTTCAACTCCAACTGGCACTAAAACAGCAACCCAACCCGGACACGGTCCTCTACAGATATGGACACACATGATATAGATTAAAACCTGTACACGAACACGAGTAGACACTACAGGACTAAAATAAAACTCCTCAAACAAAACTTAATCGTAACTATTAATACAAAATGATTTAGCAGATCAGAATTACCTGAAACGAAACCCAAGATTGAATAAAATGTGATCCTGCGTATCGGTACGTACGCTTGCGTCCTGATACCAACTCAGAGTTCCCTGTGACATTTCGTCGAACAATTGAAAGATGAAATAAGAAAGAAATTAGAGACACTCTCCTATGAAATACGTTGAGGCACGAGTGCGTCGAACAATTGGAAGACAAAATAAGAAAGAAATTAAAGATACTCTCCTCTGAAATACGTTGAGGCACGAGTGAAGAACATTGTTTAAAATCCAGATCTCTCCTAACAATCTCATATTCGAAACACCCTCCACTTGATCCACAGAATTCGATCGATTCTCGTTTACAAATGAAACTTAAATAACAGAAAATTAAGAACTCTTCATCAAAACTGATTTCAATCATTCAACATTTACAGGAATGGGAAAGAACTCACCGAGGAATTGATCGATCAAATGATAGATCACTGAACTCAGTCTTCGAGTAAACTGTACTACCTCAATCTATCGGTGGATTTAGGAATTAACGTGCCTTGATCTGAAAATTAGATCGAATCAATCGGATCTAGCAAATTTAGGAAGAAAGAATTCAAAAATGATCGAGTGAAACTCACCGACGAATTACTGCGTCGTCCTTGCTGCTGTTGCGGTGAATCACTGTCGAACCTCGATTCAGATCCTGCCGGAGAAGAGTAGCCGTTCGACTATCAATCGTCTCTTGCTAAGCACTCGTTCGTCACTTCTGCCATGATAGATCGAGAATTGAGGATTTTGAATTTGGAAAGGAAAGGAGTGGGAAGAAAGGAGGAATTCTCTAAGAATTTGTTTATAGTGAACAATTTGATGAAAGGGGGAATGAAGGATTAAATAGATCATTTAGGCCGTTGGTTGTGCTTGGAGAGGAAGTAAGAATTTTGGAGGGAAACTCAAAATCTTCACATGGTTTGTTAACCAAAAATTCAAAAACGACTTAGCCTTCTCAACCTGTTGTATGCTAAGTAATGGGCTAAGGGTTGAGGCCCATTAAAAAAACAATTGCATATGAATGAATAATTATATTTCTTTCCAACCAATAGAAAAATAAATTTAATTAATTAATTCTTCAAGACCATTAGAAAATATTATTTTACTAATTTTACTGAGAAGTGGGGTGACACCTAAGGAATCACATTTGTGCATGGTTAAGCGTATCTTTCGATACCTTAAAGGCACTTCTTCTGTCGGCTTATGGTATTCCAAAACCACTTCGTTTGACCTAACCAGTTATTCAGATGTTAATTTTGCTGGATACAAAGTAGATAGAAAAAGATAAGCGGCACATGTCATTTCCTAGGCAACGCTCTAGTCTCTTGGTTTAGCAAGAAACAAAATTCTATTGTGTTATCAACAATTGAGGCTGAGTATATCGCCGCAGGACGTTGTTATGCACAGATTTTGTGGATGAAGCAAACCCTAGAAGACATTTATCATACACACACATACCTATTACCTATGACAATACTAGTTCTATTAATTTGACTAAGAATCCAGTATGTCACTCTCGCATTAAGAATATCGAGATTCGACATCATTTTCTTAGTGAGCATCAACAAAATGGAGATATATACCTTGTATACATAGACACAGAGAATCAATTAGCTGGCATCTTCACAAAACCTTTAGTGGAAGATCGTTTCAATTATTTACGTCGAGAATTATAAATTTTAGATGTTAATAATATTAATTAAATTTGTTTTATTGATTATGTTTCAATACTCAAACACTGTTTACGAGACAAGCCTATAAAGTGTCTGTCTGTCACCACAACTATGGTCGAAATGAAGCGGTACTTAATTGTCCCCCGGTGAACTCCCGTTAGCTGGGACAGTACTCCTACAGCTAATCTGAAGCAGTCATTGTGTAACAAAATTTAATTTGCAAAATAATATTAATTATATTAATTGAAATTTAAAATTACTAAACTTGGAATTAAATAATTGAAAGAGGACGATGAAAATAAGTGGCCTACAAAAATTTTGTTTTTCAAAATTCATCAAAAGAACCTTAGGCAAATTTGGCCCGAATTCGGCCCGAATTCGGCCAGAGTTCTGTTGGTGGTATATACTTTTAAGTCAGAACCCGAGGCCCCCTCTTCTTCATCACTTCCAAACCCTCCTCAAACAGCACCTGCTGCCACCCGAAGCTCTCGAAATCCCTAGAACTTCTCCACCCTATTGCTTCCAATCTACGTGGAGATCTCCTTCGAAATTTTAGAATTGTGCAGAGAATCCCTTTCTCTATAACATATCCAATTTTTGGAAGGTATAACTCTCTCCTTTCATCTCTTTTAAATTTGATAGGTTTTATCAATTTGGGAGAAAATACCACCAAAAGGATTTACTCCTTCCAAGAGGAAGAAGACCAATGCCAGTGAAGAGGCATCATCTTCGGATCCACCTACGGATTCCCTCTTTTCCTCGGTCCAAACGACCGACGGTGCATATAATGAATTATATTTTGATACACATGATCAATCATTGTTATGGTACTGTGATTTTCGAAGCGTACTATTTGCACTGGCGCTCTAATAAAGTGGACTGTCTTTCCGGATCAATGCCCTTATTTTGAAGCATTAGGGTTACACCATCTTGTTTCCCTTAAATATGCCATAGCCACTAATGCCCTTAGACTCTTCTATTGCAACTTTGTATTGGACACTTTCTCTGCAAGAACACGTGTCGAAGGTCTTAGTATTGAATTCAATGATATCCTATTAGCGGAAATCCTCGGGATTCCCAACGATGGTGCTCCGCTGGATGATATTACTGAATTTGATTTCCCCGACGGTACGACACTTGTTAGCTTCATGAACGATATTTGTGCACCCGCACATGTCCGTTTTGGAAAGTTCAAGGCTGCAAACTTGAACTTATTTTATTATGAGTTGCATCACATCGTCTACTCTACTATCCTTCCAAAATCTACTTTCAAGGATGATGTGACCAATCTAGAACTGTATGCTCTCTATCATATTGTCAAGGGAATTCTGTTTTTGGTTCCTAAAACTATTATCCAGATGATGGGACGATGTCGCAGACGATACCGCAATCTCGTCTATGCGATGTTTATCCTACGTATCTTCCAGCGATTTGATATTGATCTTTCTACTTGTTCTTTGGTCCCTGAGCCCAAGTACCTCCAGTTATCTCGTTGTAGTACTGTTGTACCTTCTGCACCTTCTACTGCTCTTGCACTACCTCATCCGGACTACCTAATGTCATTTGAGGGTGTCCATCAGCACCTCTCCGATCTCCGGACTTTTATCACTAACACATACAGGGAACGTAAGTTTCGTGATGTGACTCAGTTTCAGGCACTCGCCAACTCCTTCGCTGATCTCCATTTTGCCTAGACTGGACATTCTGCCAGTTCACTTCCCCGAGATCTAGCTGTCTCCGGATACCGCTACGAGGATGAGACCGTTCACACCTTCTTCCAGTCGGGTAACGCTACTCCAAACACCTCTGGAGCTGGCACATCTAGAGCTGGTCCATTCAGATATGGTGGACATGCTGGCCTTATTGCTGCTGACGATGATTCTGAGGAGGACTTGTGATCTAGACGTTTTGTTTTTGTCTAGATGGTTATCTTTTGAGACTTTGATCATGTTTGTGTTTACTTGAAAATGCCCCGATATTCCAAACTATTACTAGTATAATTTTGTGACTGTTTTACTTTTGAGATTGTGACTATCTTATGACTGTTTAGCATTTGAGATTGTGATTTTGAGACTGTGTTGATGTCATTGTTTTGAACATCAGATTATGCTTTTTATTAGCATACTTTCATTTTATGTCAGTTTTATCTCATATTGGTTATTCATAGCATTATCTCTATTTCTGCTTCATTTATAAACTGCTTGTAAAATGCCTATTTTAAATATTTAGATGTTTATGTTTTATATATATATTTCTGCGTTTCTTCACTATTTGTTCTTATGCATGAATTATGGGGGAGCTTTCTCTTTGCAATTTTGCTAAGTGACAACGGGAGAGAAATATAGGATATAACATCTGTTGTAGGATACAGAAAAATTTGTTTACAAGAACAGTACAGACCATTATCTGTGAAAGCTATTTTTTTCAAATCTTATCGATTGAAGATGTTATATCGGTCGAGGTTTGTCAATTATCAAAATAGGGAAGATTGTTGGCCCTTTGGTCATGGTCAAACTGGATTTTAATAATTGATAAAACTCTATCTTGATATAAGGGCTACTACTATTTAAAGTTTTGGACACTGCCAGAGATCTACTACCAATCTGTTCAAAGACTGAAGCTGTTTGCCACTCTCGAGTCAGTATTTCTTATGTAAAGTAATTTTCTATTTTATTGAGTCTAGGAATATAATGTACACTGAGTCGTATTGGCAAATAGGCTATCCTAAAAATATTTTCAAAAATTCTATGTTTTGAAAAAACAAGCCCTATTTACAAAAAGCTCCTAACTGCTGCAAAACAATTTCAAAAATCCCAAAAACCAATTTGCAAAAACCTAACAAAACCCTGATAGAACTCGGACAGAGTTTGGTTAGTGAACGTTATGTGAACGTTGGATTTTGAACTTGGTCTTCCTGTAGTAACGGATTTTTACGAGATTTTCTCATAGAGTTCTATCCGAATTCTGCCAGAGTTATGCCTTTGGAAAAACTATAAATAGAGAAGTATTCTGATCATTTCAACTCACTCATTCACTTTCATCTTTTCTCTCTAAAGCCTACGTTTCTCTTCTAAAGAGTTATAAAAGTTTTTATTTTCAAATCCCAAGCCAGATACAATTCTCTAGTCAATTTGCCGGTACGGTACGGTCTAGAAGTTCAACAGCAATTGTAATCAGATGCTTGATTGATGAAAGACTCTTCACAATTTAAGTTGGTCGAGTACTTCGGATTAAAGCTCGCATTTGTAAAAGTTGCAAGGTCTTCGCATGAAAACTTACGGTATTTTCTAATAGTGGATTCAACTGGAAGCTAGAGTTCTTCCGACTGGAATAGTCCTCACAAGAGAAAAACCAGTATACATCGTTGTGTTTGCGTTTACCTTCTGATCTCTTTCTTTTACAGTTATTTATTTGTGATTATCGATATATTTTGTGCTCGTACTACTAATTAGTATTTAATTAGCAAATTTTCGTTTCCTTCTCTATTCACCCCCCTCTAGAGTATTCTGCTTTACGACTTCGTTCCTACAATAGGCTCCGAAGGTGAGACCTCCTCGGCTGCAAATGAAGAGTCTAGTCCGAAACCGTACTCCTCGGGATACTGTTCGTTGTCTATACCTGGAGAGATCACCAGGTCTTCAGCGGGACGTAACAAGATACATAATAGCATGCTAATATGAATTGTCAGAATAGATAAATAATATGCAAATACTATCTAGACACAAATATCAAACAGGGTATCCTATTCGTCTATCGTGCATTTAGAGAACAACTTTCACACGCATGGGTAGGATTTAGGCTATATGTATATGTAATGTCATCCAGTCATCTGTATCCGACCGTAACGTCCAAAACGTCAGAGGGTATCTACAAATATATCTCTCCACAGTTCCATCCGGAGACTATGGTTTACCAGTTTCGCTTCCCATACGCACTAATGATTGTCCTCCCCCAATATTTTCCATACTGGCCAAGTCATGTCCATAACCTGTCCAGTTTTAAAACTGCTTGAGTCTCTATACCCTAATCATAGCAGTTACGATCATCTATCCGTCACACGACTTCTTATATAGAGATGGCCTGTCAATATGCAAGCCGTGCCCTAGCAAAATGTCTCAAACCGTGTAGTACGAGTGTCATGTCCAAAGGAGATATAAGGATATCCCACAATCATAAGATAGTCGGCTAAAACTAAGTCAACATGTATTAAATAAAATAAAACAAAAAAAAAGGACTAATATAGTCGCTTGCACCCAAGTATGGCTTGGACGCGCAGTTTATAACATAAGAAACTAAAAAATATGAAAAAAAATAAATAAATGCTAAAAGTAAATAATATGACAGTTAATATATCAAGGTATACTTGCCTGGTGGTTGTTGGGTGTTTTGATGACGTCCAGCAGATGAAATCGACAAGTTAAAAGAAGCTACAAGGATGGAACTTCCGCAAACGTTCTCGGATGTTGAAACAATCATCAACAATATTTTTAGAATAAAAGAAATGTCCTGAAACGCCTACCCAAAAGTCTAATTCTGGACATAGGAGCAAAATTATAATTTCGGATCAAAATGATATCCGCCGTTGGACCTGCTTTGTACCAAAATACGTGCCAAATCCTATGGTCTATAAAGTCATCAAACTATATATCTACGAGTCTAATTTTTTGAGACAAACTCAACGGTATATCCAATTTTGGATTTCGATGAGCCGTGCACAAAATTATCCGTTGAATCGGATCATGGGGCCCGCAAAACGGCGATCCGGTCAACTGTCTCCGAATCAGACCAAACATGGCGTACATGACCAGAAAAATGACACATCCTGATGGTGTAAGTTTCGTCTCGATATGACGAGTGTGCACAAAATAATTAAATTTTTTGGAAAAGGGCTGATACGACGTTCTTGTTGACACAAAATCACAGTCAACCAAATATTGATACAATTGACAAACATGATACTTGTCATATGTCAATACGACACATGAAGACTGATTTCAGTACAAGCTAGATGACAGCTCGCACCAGCTATGCTTCATAGTTTGAGTCTGTATTTTACATTTTTATTGAGTCTAGAATTATGTAAACTGAGCTGTACTGAGCATTTTGAGACTTAGACTATACCTATACCTCAAACCAAAAGCCCCACCAAACATCCAAGTGACCAATTGGCCTATTGACCCATTATGTGCTCTGGAGACAGAGTTCGGACCGAACTCTGCCTCCACACAGAGTTCGGGCCGAACTCTGCCTCCTAAAAACCAGGACCCTAATTTTTAGGGTTAGCTGGTTGCAAGTTGTCCAACGGCCAAATTTTTGAATATTTGACCCAGAATTCTAGCCGAATTCTGCCTACCTGATATCCTATAAATAGGCCATGAATTCTCTCATTTTCATTCATCCAATCTTCTCTTCTCTTCTCTCTAAAGCCATATACTAGCCATACTGTCACCCCCATTTCCTGTATTTCGTATTTGTACTCGTAATTTGATTTTGGAACGTATTTTATTTTTTCGACTTGCGGATTTTGGTTTCTCGTAAATGGGTTTGGACCATGGCTTGGTTTTATTTTGTGGAATTGGGTTGGTTTGATTAGGTTTGGTTTAATATGAATTGGTATACTTTAACCTACACTCTACCATCAACACAACACACCCACCCTCATTATATCTCCACCAACTTTTCTCTTTCCTCTTTATTCTCCATTAACTTTTCCATCTTCTTCCTTCTTCCACACAACTCCCCAACCCATAGGCAAGTGCACTTTGTCATCAAATAAGCACCACTTTTTATTTGTCCATTAACTAGATTAGGCCCTGGAGAACAACTTTAGAACTTGACATTTTGTGATTTGGAGCTTTCATTCTTCTAGATCTATGTTTTAACCATTTTTGAAAATCTTTGGTTTTGATCTATTAAACTTCGATTTTTGCATGTTTTGATGCTTCCATGTGGAAGAGAACTTGATTTTACTCAAGTTAGAACTTTGAAAATCTAGATTTGGTTTTGATTTGACAAAGTTATGAAGAATTGAAGTTCTTGGTGTTCTTGGACCTGCTCTCGGCCAGGAAGAACATCCCTCTGCCTTGCGCTCTTTAGTGCATGGCCGATTGCGCACCCTCGGCCTGTGCTCTTTAGTGCAGGGCCGATTGCGCATGACCTCAGCCAGTGCTTTGCGCTGCGCTGGATTGTGCTGGCGCAAGCCATCCATGCGCAAGCCAGCCATGCGCAAAGTAACCCCTGCGTAATCCACCCATGCGCAGTTGACTTCTGCGCAGTCTGTTCCTGCGCAATCCACCCATGCGCAGTTCACTTCTGCGCAGTATGGTCATGCACAATCTGCCCCTGTGCCCTGTGCCCCTGCGCACTTGGCACCCTGCGCAACTGACACCTGCGCAATCCAACTCCCTGACCCCTTGTGCAATCCATTAGCTTTTGGAGTTTTGGTTATTTCTCTAAGCTTGGCTCTTCTATAGTCCTATATATATTGGTATTTTATTAGATATTTTACGTCTATTTTATATCCTTACGCCTTTTGTCATGAACTTGATTTTACTTAATATGTTTGGAATGACTATTGTACATGGCATGGCATGACAAGGAACTAGCATAACACGACAGTGACCCGTAGTGGTGCACTCCTGACATGACCAACCTGACTTGATAGTGGCCCGTAGTGGCGCACTCCTGACAGTATCATGACATGATTTATCTTGATAACTTGATAGTGGCCCGTGGTGGCGCACTCCTGACTTGACTTAACTTGTAACTTGTAACTTGACTCGTATAATCAACTTGACACCGTGGGTGTTCCTGCTTGTTTGCTTGTACAATCCACTTGTCTTGTCTTGCATCATGTCTAGGATGTAACTTCCTGGGTACCACGGCCAGGGACTCGTACTAAATTGGATTAGGCTAATGATTAGATCAAACTAGAACATGGAGAATTCCCAGTCACAGGCAATCTCGTTATCTGGGCACTTTAATGGACTTGTAGCTTGTCGACGAGTAGAGCACATTTCCAGCACACTGTCATGTGTTGTACCCTCTAAGTCACCTAAGGGTACATTTGTCTCTCGGGCAATGTACCCACCTATAACTCTCAACCCGCGAAAGGATAACTGGATAGTCTGCAGGGCTTGGGACTGGAATTCTCACTTGCATCTTGTTAGTAATTAGGTTTGTGATAACCCTAGTTAGTTAAAGTAGTAAGCCGTAGTATTTGTTTGGCCGATTGCGAATGAATGGTGTCCAGCCTTGTCTAAGTCTTGTCCAGCTCCAGTACCTACTATCCCCTGAGCATGTTTGTTTTACTTATCTTGACGATAAATGAGTAGAGACAGTGAGCTATTCAGGCGAAGGGTTACAACCCCAGTCCTTGTTTGGTTTAAGGATTGTAACCTGGCTCCCGAAATGGTTCCACGTCCCTAGTCGTTTATCGCCCTGTGTACTTTACTACTTGTACTTCTTTTATTCTTATGTTCTGATATGCTGGCTTTTGTTCTTATTTGTGGCCTCCTTTGTGGCACTTGCTCTTTCTGGGGTTTGACCCATCTGGTTTTTGTGTGGCCAGATTTCGGAGCAGCTCCCGAGGATCTACCGAGCTTCCAGCCCAATGGTGACAACTAGGCGGAACCCGGGCCAAGAGTGGGTTTTCTTTTGTTTCACCCACTTATATGTAAATTTATTCTTTTGAGACGTTTAGCCGACGAGCACCTGTTAGCTCGATGCACATTTACTTACTGTCTGCCTACGGGCTGTAAACATGATTAACAAATCCTAGGGTTGATCATGTATGACTGAACTCTTGCTAGTCCCATCATTTTGTACGACTAGCTTCATGATCATCCAATATGTAATATTTGGGACGCCTTATATATATATTTGATGCTCTAATATCTTGTAACTCTGTTAATTGCTTGAGATTGAGACAATAGGCTTGACCTTAAGAGACTGCTGGCTTGTAGTAAACCCTCATATCTAGACAGCCGTGACCGTATAGTTGAGATGTATTCTATTTCAATATACGTAGCTGGCTATGTCTGCCCCCGCTCTCCAGTATTCTGGTTCTGGGGCGTGACATGGTTTAAGTGGTGGCCCATGCAGGTCTTTGGCATTCAAGAAATGTGAGGGTTTACCGAATAGATGTCTCAATCAATATTCGTCCTTGATCTCTACTCGTATATTCAAATCCCTGAGAATCTCGACCTGATCATATTGCTTGTATCATTGATCTGTCCTGGTCCTTTCCTTATTGTTCCCTATGTCGTCTTCTTCAGCGGCATTACTTCCGGACCTGCCAACCAGCCAGAGGAAGCTCGACAAACACCCCAGCGCCAGGAAAATCAAGCTCAGCACTCTGGAGTAGCCTCCCGAGTTATGCTTTCCGGAGGCTCAGTACCTCCAGTTCAGGCAGCTCCGCCCGCTCAACCAGCTAGACAGGATGAGGGACCTTTGGTAGGGCTTATTAGAGAACTGCTTGCATCCCAAGATCGTCGAGGCGACGCCTTGCACCAGGAAGTTCATGATGCACTAAACCGAGGAGGTCCCCAAGGGAATCAGGCGGCCAACAGTTTTAAGCGCTTGAACCCTCCCTTCTTTGACGGCAGTGAAGATGCGATTGTCGCGGACGCTTGGCTTCAGGATATCGAGGTGGTTCTAGAAGCAGCTAGGACACCTGAGAATGAGAAGGTGGCGGTGGTACGCCTACTGTTGTTAGACTTGGCTCGTGATTGGTGGGCAGCTCAGGCCATGGGGTTAGCGGCACCAGTCACTTGGGCGACGTTCAGAGAGAGGTTCCAGACAAAGTACTTCGATGCGGTGGCACGATACGACCTGCATACCAGATTCACCAACTTGAAGCAAGGAGGCAGGACGGTCGATGGCTATGTGACCGAGTTTTCCAGGCTGAGTAGGTTTGCCCCCACTTTGGTGGCGACCGAGTTCGATTGGGCTCAACCGTTCCAGCAAGGGCTGTACTTAGAGATATTATTGGCTGTGGAGCAGTTCGAGCACCAGACGTTCGATGCAGTGTTGAAGGCAGCAAGGAGGCATGAGTATACCTCCTAGAGAATTGTGGACATGACCGGAGGCAGGAAGCGGTCCCATAACCAGATGCACCAATCATCAGCTCCAGCCCCGGCAGCTAGGGGATTGACCATTGGAACTCCGAGGCGGGCGGCCTCAGTGACGTCGGTTCAGCATTCAACCCCGACGTATCCGCAGCAGCAGAAGCAGAAGCAGTCTTCCGCGGTGGGATGTTTGCATTGCGGGAAGCCGGGCCATGTAGTGGCAGAGTGTCGTAGGGCACATGGATTGTGCCTGGCTTGTGGAGGAGCAGACCACCAGATAGGGACCTGCCCGAATAGGGGAGGTCCATCATCATCCAACCTTTCTAGTTCTTCGGTGAGAGGACCAGCCCCAGTTCCAGTCCAGCAGCAGCAGCAGCAACAGCAGTACCCGAGGCCATTGTTGCCTCAGGCCCAGGCCTTTCAGCAGCAGAACCAGCAGCAGTTCACCCAGGCTCCAGCACAGAACCGACAGAGGGGTTTCCAACAGAGGGGACCCGTAGCTAGAGGTCAGGCTATGATGATGACCATAGAAGAAGAAGTTGCACCAGGTGAGGTAGTGGCAGGTACTATTCTCGTCAACACTTTTCCAGCATCTGTATTATTTGATTCTGGTGCATCGCATTCATTCATGTTTGCACGATTCGCGACACGGATAGGATTGGAGCCCGAGTCATTATCAGTGAGGCTCAATATACTTACTGGTAATGGTCTTGTGGGAGTAGATCGAGTGTTTTTCTCGTGTCGGATCATAGTTAGCGGTAGAGAGTTCCCCGCTAGGCTCATAGAGTTCCCTATGGCAGACTATGATGTAGTCCTAGGCATGGATTGGTTGAGGAACCATTATGCTAGGATAGACTGCCATGCTGGCAGAGTTGTCTTTAGTATTCCCGGAGAGCCAGAGTTTTCATTTTCCAGAGGCACAGTAGAGCCATCTCCTCCAGTATTGCGGATGGCAGTAGCAGCGGTACAGTTGCCCCGGATAGTTGAAGAGTTTCCAGATGTCTTCCCAGAGGAACTTCCAGGGATGCCACCAGAGCGGGAGATCGAGTTCACCATTGACTTGATTCCCGGGACAGCACCAGTATCAGAGCGAGTCTACAGAATGGCGCCTTCAGAGTTGGAGATTTTGTACAAGATGATTGAAGAACTCAGGACCAAGGGATTCATTCGTGCAAGTGGATCGCCTTGGGGAGCCCCGATGCTTCTTGTGAAAAAGAAGGATGGTACGTCCAGGCTATGTGTTGATTATCGTACCTTGAACTCAGTGACAATCAAGAACAGATACCCTCTCCCGAGGATAGATGACTTGTTTGATCAACTCAAGGGGGCTTCAGTTTTCTTGAAGATAGACTTGCGGTCAGGATACCACCAGATCAGAGTCAGAGAGCAGGACATCCCGAAGACGGCGTTCAGATCTAGGTACGGGCATTGGGAGTTTCTAGTTATGCCCTTTGGAGCGACCAATGCGTCGGCAGTGTTCATGGACCTCATGAACCGTATTTTCATGCCTTACTTGGATCAGTTTGTGATAGTATTCCTTGATGACATCCTGGTCTACAGCAAGAGTGAAGCAGAGCACGAGCAGCATCTCAGAATTGTCCTCCAGATTCTCAGAGAGCACCAGTTGTACGCCAAGTTCAGTAAATGCGAGTTCTGGCTCGATCGCATTTCTTACTTGGATCACATCATTACCAGAGGAGGAGTGGAAGTGGATCCCCAGAAGATTGTGGCTATCGAGGCATGGCCAGTACCCAGCTCAGTGGCAGAAGTTCGCAGCTTTCTTGGATTGGCCGGCTACTACCGACGGTACGTCTCTGACTTTGCAAGGATTTCAGCACCGATGACCCAGTTGACCCGCAAGGATGTGCCATTCGTTTGGACAGCAGAATATCAGGAATCATTTGAGAAGTTGAAGCAAGGTTTGATAACGGCTCCCATTCTCACCCTTCCAGATGGGACCGGAGGATTCACAGTTTATTGCGACGCTTCAGGCAGAGGATTGGGATGTGTTTTGATGCAGCATGGGAAGGTAATTGCTTATGCATCACGTCAACCCCGTGATCATGAGAAGAATTACCCGACCCACGACTTGGAGCTAGCAGCAGTAGTGTTTGCACTTAAGTTGTGGAGGCACTACTTGTACGGAGACATAGTAGAGATATTTACTGATCATGAGAGCCTGAAGTATGTTTTCACCCGGAAGGATCTTAATATGCGGCAGAGAAGATGGCTCGAGCTACTGGTGGACTACGATGTGGATTTGCAGTATCATCCAGGGAAGGCCAACGTTGTAGCAGATGCGTTGAGCCGGAGAGCCGGAGTTTATTTCCTGACGGCGCAACCAGAGTTATTGTCGGATCTTCAGAAGATGGGAATTGAAGTGGTTCTTCCTTCCAATGTGGCCTTGATGACCAGCCTACAGATTCAGTCCACCATAGTTGAGAGGATCCGGACAGCACAGTTAACAGATTCCAAGATTCAGCAGCTCAGAGCAGAGTGTGAAGCAGGAAGAAGGCCAGAGTTATGTATTCATGAGGATGGTACACTTCGACACGGCATGCGTCTTTGTGTACCCAGTGGAGATATCAGACAGGAAGTCACGGCAGAGGCTCACAGTTTGCAGTATTCCATCCACCCAGGCAGCACGAAGATGTACATAGATATTCGTCAACACTTTTGGTGGAATGGTATGAAGAAAGAGATAGCCCGGTATGTCTCTCGATGTTTGGTTTGTCAACAAGTCAAGGCTGAACATCGGAGGCCAGCTGGACTTCTTCAATCTTTACCGATCCCAGAATGGAAATGGGAACGCATAACCATGGATTTCGTGACCGGGTTACCCAGATCTCCGACAGGCAGAGATTCTATTTGGGTTATTGTAGACAGGCTTACCAAGGTGGCACACTTTCTTCCATTTAGAGTTGGACAGTCGACGGCGCAGCTAGCAGAGATGTATCTCAGGCAGATCGTCAGACTTCACGGAGTGCCAGTCAGCATAGTATCAGACAGGGATACGAGATTCACATCGTACTTCTGGCGCAGTCTTCATCAAAGTTTGGGGACTCGTCTCAAGTTCAGCTCAGCGTATCATCCGCAGACAGATGGGCAATCGGAGCGCACTATACAAACCATCGAAGATATGTTGCGCTCGTGTACCCTTGACTTCGGTGGCTCGTGGGAGGATCATCTGCACCTGGTGGAATTCTCGTACAATAATAGTTTCCAGGCCAGTATCCAGATGGCACCCTTCGAGGCTCTGTATGGTAGGAAGTGCAGATCTCCGTTAGTATGGGACGATGTCGGAGAGAGGCAGATGCTCGGTCTAGAACTGATTTCTCAGACGGTAGAAGTGGTCAGGAAAGTCAGAGATCACCTCCGAGTTGCTCAGGATCGCCAGCGCCATTGGGCCGATGCTCATCGACGTCCCTTAGAATTTGCCGTCGGCGACCATGTATTCCTTAGGATCTCGTCTACCCGCGGCGTCATTCATTTTGGCGTACGGGGAAAGCTTAGTCCTAGGTATATAGGGTCGTTCGATATTCTGGAGCGAGTAGGTGATGTGTCCTATCGTCTCGCTCTTCCGCCGTCGCTAAGTGAGGTACATAATGTATTCCATGTATCCCAATTAAGATGGTACATCCCGGACCCGAGCCATATCCTAGATCATTCGGAATTGATTGTTGGTACCAACCTTTCGTATGAGGAGAGGCCCGTGTCTATATTGGACCGGAGAGAAAAGACGCTCAAGAACAAGGCTATTAACTTAGTCCGTGTTGCTTGGGGTCATCACTCTCTAGGTGAGTCAACGTGGGAGCGTGAGGACGACATCCGATCGCGATATCCCTACCTGTTTGACTCGTGAGGTATAATATCTTTCTTATGCCTTACGCTTTCCCTTTCCTTGCTTGCATTGTATGATTGAACTGCTTAGTGTAGCTTGCCTGTGCTTAGTATAGCTTGTCGTGGCAATCTCTAGCTCCTTGATTAAATTCCGAGGACGGAATTCTTTGAAGGTGGGTAGAGTTGTCACCCCTATTTCCAGTATTTCGTATTTGTACTCGTAATTTGATTTTGGCACGTATTTTATTTTCTCGACTTGCAGATTTTGGTTTCTCGTAAATGGGTTTGGACCATGGCTTGGTTTTATTTTGTGGAATTGGGTTGTTTGATTAGGTTTGGTTTAATATGAATTGGTACACTTTAACCTACACTCTACCATCAACACAACACACCCACCCTCATTATATCTCCACCAACCTTTCTCTCTCCTCTTTATTCTCCATTAACTTCTCCATCTTCTTCCTTCTTCCACACAACTCCCCAACCCATAGGCAAGTGCACCTTGCCATCAAATAAGCACCACTTTTTATTTGTCCATTAACTAGATTAGGCCATGGAGAACAACTTTAGAACTTGACATTTAGTGATTTGGAGCTTTCATTCTTCTAGATCTAGGTTTTAACCATTTTCGAAAATCCTTGGTTTTGATCTATTAAACTTCGATTTTTGCATGTTTTGAAGCTTTCATGTGGAAGAGAATTTGATTTTACTCAAGTTAGAACTTTAAAAATCTAGATTTGGTTTTGATTTGACAAAGTTATGAAGAATTGAAGTTCTTGGTGTTCTTGGACCTGCTCTCGGCCAGGAAGAACATCCCTCTGCCTTGCGCTCTTTAGCGCATGGCCGATTGCGCACCCCCGGCCTGCGCTCTTTAGCGCAGGGCCGATTGTGCATGACCTCAGCCAGTGCTTTGCGCTGCGCTGGATTGCGCTGGCGCAGGCCATCCATGTGCAAGCCAGCCATGCGCAAAGTAACCCCTGCGCAATCCACCCATGCGCAGTTGACTTCTGCGCAGTCTATTCCTGCGCAATCCACCCATGCGCAGTTCACTTCTGTGCAGTATGTTCATGCGCAATCTGCCCCTGCACTTGGCACCCTGCGCAACTGAAACCTGCGCAATCCAACTCCCTGACCCCTTGCGCAATCTATTGGCTTTTGGAGTTTTGGTTATTTCTTTAAGCTTGGCTCTTCTATAGTCCTATATATATTGGTATTTTTTTAGATATTTTACGTCCATTTTATATCCTTACGCCTTTCGTCATGAACTTAATTTTACTTAATATGTTTGGAATGACTATTGTACATGGCATGACATGACAAGGAACTAGCATAACACGACAGTGACCCGTAGTGGTGCACTCCTGACATGACCAACCTGACTTGATAGTGGCCCATAGTGGCGCACTCCTGACAGTACCCTGACATGATTTATCTTGATAACTTGATAGTGGCCCGTGGCGGCGCACTCCTGACTTGACTTTACTTGTAACTTGTAACTTGACTCGTATAATCAACTTGACACCGTGGGTGTTCCTGCTTGTTTGCTTGTACAATCTACTTGTCTTGTCTTGCATCATGTCTAGGACGTGACTTCCTGGGTACCACGGCCAGGGACTCGCGCAAAATTGGATTAGGCTAACGATTAGATCAAACTAGAACATGAAGAATTCCCAGTCACAGGCAATCTCGTTATCTGGGCGCTTTAATAGACTTGTAGCTTGCCGACGAGTAGAGCACATTTCCAGCACACTGTCATGTGTTGCACCCTCTAAGTCACCTAAGGGTACATTTGTCTCTCGGGCAATGTACCCACCTATAACTCTCAACCCGCGGAAGGATAACTGGATAGTCTGCAGGGCTTGGGACTGGAATTCTCACTTGTATCTTGTTAGTAATTAGGTTTGTGATAACCCTAGTTAGTTAAAGTAGTAAGCCGTAGTATTTGTTTGGCCGATTGCGAATGAATGGTGTCCAGCCTTGTCTAAGTCTTGTCCAGCTCCAGTACCTGCTATCCCCTGAGCATGTTTGTTTTACTTATCTTGACGATAAATGAGTAGAGACAGTGAGCTATTCAGACGAAGGGTTACAACCCCGGTCCTTGTTTGGTTTAAGGATTGTAACCTGGCTCCCGGAATGGTTCCACGTCCCTAGTCATTTATCGCCCTGTGTACTTTACTACTTGTACTTCTTTTATTCTTATGTTCTGATATGCTGGCTTTTGTTCTTATTTGTGGCCTCCTTTGTGGCACTTGCTCTTTCTGGGGTTTGACCCAGCTGGTTTTTGTGTGGCCAGATTTCGGAGCAGCTCCCGAGGATCTACCGAGCTTCCAGCCCAATGGTGACAACTAGGCGGAACCCGGGCCAAGAGTGGGTTTTCTTTTGTTTCACCCACTTATATGTAAATTTATTCTTTTGAGGCGTTTAGCCGACGAACACCTGTTAGCTCGATGCACATTTACTTACTGTCTGCCTACGGGCTGTAAACATGATTAACAAATCCTAGGGTTGATCATGTATGACTGAACTCTTGCTAGTCCCATCATTTTGTACGACTAGCTTCATGATCATCCAATATGTAATATTTGGGACGCCTTATATATATATTTGATGCTCTAATATCTTGTAACTCTATTAATTGCTTGAGATTGAGACAATAGGCTTGACCTTAAGAGACTGCTGGCTTGTAGTAAACCCTCATATCTAGACAGCCGTGACCGTATAGTTGAGATGTATTCTATTTCAATATACGTAGCTGGCTATGTCTGCCCCTGCTCTCCAGTATTCTGGTTCTGGGGCGTGACACATACCCTTCTTAATCAACTAGCCACAAGCTCCCTAAGCCTCAAGTGCTCAGTACTTTTCAGTTAGGAGTTTGTGCAAGAGTTCAAGAAGTCGCTTGGAAAATTCCAAGCATCGCCACTGCGATCTCTGTAAGAAGTTAACGTGCACTTCTGAAGAAAAGGCACGGTGTGTAACTACTATTTCACAAATAGTGGATTTAATCCTGAGCTAGAGTTCTCAGGCCTGGACTAGTCCTCCACAAGGGAAACTATGTTAAAATCGGCTGTGTTTGCGTATGCTTTCTCGCTTCTTATTATTTCCGCATTTACTCTGATTATTCTTTTGTGTGTGAAAGAGTTTAAATTTTTAATTGGTTATTATTGTTAGAAACTCTATTCACCCCCCTCTAGAGTTGCCATCTGTTCTTCAATTGGTATCAGAGCCAGGTTCTCTCAACAAGGACTAACATCCTAGAGCTGATCCATGGCAACCACACAATCCATGATTTCCAATCACGGTGAAGTGCAGTCCACTCATAGGCCTCTCCTATTTGATGGAACTAATTACACCTATTGGAAAACAAGGATGAGCTTTTATCTCAAGTCGCTAGACTTCGACCTGTGGACCATCGTCACCGATGGTTACAAAAAGCCCACCAGGATAGTTGTCAATGGTGATCTCGTTGAGAAGCCACATGACAAATATTCTGACGAGGAGAAGAAACAGGCAAGTCTAGAAGCGAGAGCTATTAA
Organism: Iris pallida; assembly: GCA_029216955.1. Lineage (NCBI taxonomy): Eukaryota > Viridiplantae > Streptophyta > Magnoliopsida > Asparagales > Iridaceae > Iris > Iris pallida. The sequence continues at coordinate 533,173 of JANAVB010041818.1, forward strand.
TGCCTTATTTTGTGCTATAGACAGGAATGAGTTTAACAGGGTCTCAACATGCACCACCTCTCACGAAGTATGGAGACTTCTAGAAGTGACGCATGAAGGAATGACCCAAGTCAAGGAATCGAAGATAAGTCGACTCACTCAAGAATATGAGGCTTTCAAGATGAAGCCAAATGAGACCATCATGCAAATGTTCACACGATTCCTCGACATCATCAACCCCCTGTCGTCGCTCGACAAATAATATACAAATCACGAGAAGATTCGCAAGCTACTTAGGGGGCTACCAAAGATTTGGAACCCTAAGGTGACAACCATCATAGAAGGAAATAATCTCAAAACTATGTCCATGGAGACTTTGATGGAAAAGCTGATGACTCATGAGCTTGACCTCAAAGACTTCTAAGAGCCTGCTCCTAAGGCTAAGGAGATCGCCCTCAAAGCTCACCGACGAAGGGCTGACCCCGAAGAAACGGATGACGACTTGGAAGGTGAAGATCAAGCTCTCCTTGTCCGCAACTTCAAGAAATTCCTTCGCTTCAATCGAAGAAAGAAGGAACCACAAGAAGATGACGAAAAGGAGCCAACATGCTACGGTTGCAAGAAGACTGGCATGTCCGAAAAGAGTGTCCATTCTTAAAGAAGAGCAACCGCTATGAGAAACCATACAAGAAGGCCTCTTCAACGAAATATGCCAACACAAGCATTTGGCATGAAAGCGAAGCTAGTGACTCCGAGGAAGAAAAGGACTCTCCTCAAGACACTGCAAACGTGTGCCTAATGGCAACGTCCGACAAGGTAACAAACGAAACTCTAGATGATTTTTCTTTTGATGAACTTGGCGATGCATTCACATATTTACTTGATGACCACAAGAAAGTCATCGGTAAATACAAACATGCCAAGGAAAAGATCAAAAGTCATAAAGTCGAAATTCAAAGACTTTCTTTATTGGTTGATAATATTAGAGACACTTCAGCCACGGAAGTCACAAATGAGGTGTCTAAGCTTAAATTAAGCCTACATGACGCCGAAGCACGTATAGAGAAACAATCACAAGAAATCTCAGCACTCAGCACGGAGCTTGCTGAAGAAAAGAATAGACACAAGATTTCTATTACTAAAATATATGGTTTGAATGGTAAGATTAGTGAACTACAAGCTGCCTCTAAGAGATTAGAGACTAGATTGGGTAAACAGGTTGCTCAACCTCAAACCCAATCACATGAAACACACACAAAGCACAACACTACTCATACTAGTCAAATACGTCATCCACCTGCTGTACGCAATCATGCTTTCATGTACACCCACTTTCATAAAGCACAAAAACCACATGCACGTAGAAATAATTTTCACTCCAATATGACACATAATTACCATGCTACAAATAGATACAATCATCACTATGCTACACATGTTGCACACAAACACAATCACCATCATACTGCTTATAAACATCATCCTACAGCCACATATAGTCATCATCATGCTCCACATAGATATCATCACCATTCTACTTCATACCACTCTACATATAACTATCATCCCCATGCTACTCCACACCATTCTACATATAGACATCATCAACATGCTCCTAACATAAATAGGAATGCTATGTGTACTTATTGTGGATTACATGGACACATCTCACCACAATGTAGAGTTAGAAGATTAGTAGATAGAAACATATATGCATGGTTTTCGAAAACTAACTTTTCAGGACCCTCAAGAAATTGGGTACCAAAGGTCACATCTACTCTTGATGTAGGTGGACCTTCCCTTATCAACTAAGAGTAAGTGGATTCTCGATAGTGGATGCTCGCGGCATATGACGGGAGACGCAAATCTTTTCGCATCACTATCGATGAAGAGAGAAGGATATGTATCCTTCGGCAACAACCTAAAAGGGTATATTATAGGTAATGGTACTATTGGTAATCCTCCCTCTCCCATAATAAAGGATATCTGTCTAGTGACCGAGTTAAAGCATAACCTGCTCAGCATTAGTCATCTTGCTGACCATGGATATGATATTAACTTTGGGCAAAATAAATGCTACATTTATGATAGGTCAACAGGAGACATCGCTTTTGAAGGGATAAGAGAGGACAATATTTATATTTTCTATCTTTCTAGAGATACTAACAATGCAGGTAGATGCCTATATGCTCACAAGGATTAAAGATTACTGTGGCACAAGCGTCTTGGTCATGCCAATATGGATACTATATCTAGGCTATCGACTAAGAAGCTAGTTAGAGGCTTGCCCGACATCACATTCAAAAAGGACACAGTATGTGCCGAATATGAATTGAATAAGGCAACCAAGTCCTCATTTCATTCCATAAACTCTGTAAGTACTACTAGACCTTTGTAATTACTTTATATAGATTTATTTGGCCCCAGTAGAGTAGCTAGTCTTGGTGGAAAACTCTACTCTTTTGTTATAGTTGATGACTTTTCTAGATTTACTTGGATTTTCTTTCTTACAAATAAAAGTGATGTTATTTCAGTTTTCAAGATTTTTGTTAAGAAAGTTCAAAATGAAAAAGGCTACATGATTACACGAATCTGAAGTGATCATGGAGGAGAATTCGAAAATACTGATTTTGAAAAGTTTTGTGATTCCAATGGTTTTGATCATGAATTCTCTTGTCCAAGAACTCCTCAAAAAAATGGTGTTGTGGAGCGGAAGAATAGGACTCTTGGCGATATGGCTAGACTCATGTTGAATAAGTTTTCACTTTCGAAATATTTTTGGGCTGAAGCTGTCAGTACAGCATGCCATATTCTAAATAGGGTGCTTATTCGTCCTATTACGAAGAAAACACCCTATGAGCTTTGGTTTGGAAGAACCCCAAATATTTCTTATTTTAGAGTTTTTGGTTGTAGATGTTTTATCCTTAACACCAAAGACAACTTAGGCAAATTTGATGCCAAAGCTGACGATGGTATTTTTCTTGGCTATGCTGCCAAGAGCAAGGGATATAGAGTGTTTAACAAACGCTCTTTAATTATGGAAGAGTCTACCAATGTGACTTTTGATGAAGATAACAGTGCAGCAGCTACTCTTGATGATAATGTTGAGCCATCAACTTCTACTCCAATGAACACCACAACCGACACCAATTCTCTGGAGGGCTTGCCAAAGAAATTCTCTTTCAAGCCATCACATCCAAAAAATTTGGTAGTAGGTGAGGTTTCACGCGGAGTAACTACTAGATCATCATTAAGAGACTCCATTGCTAGTACTGCCTTCATTTCACAAATTGAGCCGAAAAACATTGTAGAAGCTTTTGATAATAAATTTTGGATTTCTGCAATGCAAGAAGAACTCAACCAATTCGAGAGGAGCCAAGTTTGGGAACTTGTTCCTTGACCGGTAAATTACTCGATTATTGGTACTAAATGGGTTTTTTGAAACAAAGTAAATGAAGATGGTTCAGTTACACGCAACAAAGCTCGTCTAGTAGCTCAAGGATACAACCAAGAGGAAGGTATCGACTATGATGAGACGTATGCTCCTGTTGCAAGATTGGAATCCATTCGGATGCTTTGCGCTTTTGCTAATTTTCAAAATTTCAAATTATTTCAAATGGATGTTAAAAGTGCTTTCTTAAATGGATTTATTAAGGAGGAAGTTTATGTAAAACAACCCCCTGGTTTTGAAAATCACAAATTTCTCGACCATGTTTTCAAGCTGAAGAAAGCGCTGTATGGCCTCAAACAAGCCCCTAGAGCTTGGTATGAACGGCTAAGCAATTTCTTGCTTGAGAAAGGCTTTTCAAAAGGAAAAATTGACACTACACTTTTCATAAAATCTTTCGAAGACACCATTCTATTAGTACAAATCTATGTTGATGATATTATATTTGGTTCTACTGATGAAACTCTCTGTCAAGATTTTGCCAAGTGTATGCAGACCGAGTTTGAGATGAGCATGATGGGGGAGCTCAACTACTTTCTTGGACTGCAAGTCAAACAAACAACAAATGGAACTTTCATCTGTCAGTCAAAGTATACAAAGGACATGCTGAAGAAATTCGACCTTGACAACGTCAAACCAATCAACACTCCAATGGCTACTACAACTAAACTAGAACCAGATGAAAGCGGCAAACCTGTGGATCAACGTAAGTATCGAGGTATGATAGGCAGTTTTCTTTATTTAACTGCTAGTCGTCCTGATATTATGTTTAGCGTTTGCCTGTGTGCTAGATATCAAGCAAATCCTAAGGAATCACACATGATTGCTGTTAAGCGTATCTTTCGATACCTTAAGGGTACGGTTACAGTGGACCTATGGTATCCCAAATCAACATCATTTGACCTCATTGGTTACTCTGATGCTGATTTCGCCGGATGCAAGGTCGACCGTAAAAGTACGAGCTGTAGAAGCATGTAAAAGAATAAAGAAAGACCTATGCGGCTCCAACAGAAGGAGCCCCATGCGGCTTAGGATCTTCCTGCTGCTCAGGAGTCTATGCGGCTCAAGGGTCCATGTGGCCCGCCGCCCAGAAAGAAGCCACGTGGCCTTCAACAGCTATTCTCCATATTCTGCTGCATTTAATGCCCTGACGGCTGCTCTGAATCACGGCTATGATAGCTCTGACATAAAGACGTAATAATGACTCTGACATGATGGCGTGATTCCTAGAGAAGAGGAGAAAATCTTCCTACAACTGGCAAAGATCTACCAAGTCCCGAGGTTACTTCATGCGGCTGCGGCATTTATGCGGCCGCCCACTTCATGCGGCCGCCCACTGCATGCGGCTGCCTGTCCCCATGCAGCCGCCCGCTTCATGCGGCTGCCCGACTTCATGCGGCCGCCCATCTTCATGCGGCCGCCCACTCCATGCGGCTGCCCGACTTCATGCGGCTGCCCATCTTCATGCGGCTGCCCATCATCATGCGGCTGCCTATCCTCATGCGGCTGTTCATCCTCATGCGGCTGACCACTCATATGCGGCTCTGCCAAGGACGGCCCAGTCGAGACACGTGGCGCTCTTGATGATAATCGAGACACGGGGCAGTCTCATCCTCCTGGGAATTATGGCTACTAACAAATCATAACAAAATCAAATTTGTTACAATCGCCATAATTGCCCAGATCAAATCAAATCAAGCAAATTGGACACGTGACAGGCCATCACAAGTCACGAATATTCACAACAATTAACATTTATTGCCCACAGAGATTTGATGCAATCACGTTAATTGCTCAAATCTATTATATTCAGGATGAACGGCCCAGATTGGTGGACTCCTAAGCCGTCAACTTTTCAAAGGTGACAATCATTGTAAACCCTAATGATGACATCCCCATTCTTATAAATAGCAAGGTGCCATTCCCTTGCAGAAGGACTCTTTCTCTCCACGCAGAAAGGACTTTTCTTCACACACATAGAGAAAGAGCCCCAGAGACATCCAGAGAGCACAGAGGATTCTTCTCCGCACATTTTGAGAGCTTTTCTTCATCAAAGCCAAGGCTGCGTCCGATCATCCAAGGAGTAAGGCAGAGCTGCCGTCGCTTTCCCGAGCCTCTATCGTCACCCTCCAGAATAAAAAATAAACAATTGTACTTAGATTGTTGTACCTAGGTTTTCGTCCCTAGGCTTTCTTTGTACGAACGAGTTTGTGTTGTGAGTTAAAGTTCAGTCCTCCGATATAATTATTCTGTCCTTTTTCAACCAATGGCAAATACGATGGCAACTCTGCTGGGGACAAACTTCTCCACGGATGAGGAGTTGGTGACACAATCGGACGTAGCCAAACTTGGCTCCACTCAACAAATGCGGGTCGCCCGGTTCGACCAGCAGGCGTTTGAAGAAATGCTCTCCGATGGGAGCGCTGGCCCGGTCCAGAAGCAAGCTCGCACGAAGATGGCCCGCAAGGAGTGGAGGCCCAAATCATTTGCTCCTTTCGAAGCTCTCGAAGTGCTCTCTGTTGCCCAAGACAGTGGAGAAGGCTCTCATGCGGCTCTACTCAAGACCAAAGAAAACTCTGCTGTCCCCAAGTTCGGCAGAAGAAAACACTATGATGCTGGACTTGCAGGGGCAAAGAAAAATTCTGTACGGTCTGAGCCGCATAAGGATGCCAGCCGCATAAAGAAAACTCATGCGGCCACAGAAGTCAGCTGCATGCAGACAGCCTGCATGGCCATGACTTCCAGCCGCAACCCAAAGCATCATGCGGCCAACACTTTTGGCCGCATACAGAAGCTTCATGCGGCTACCGCTTCTGGCCGCATACAGAAGATTCATGCGGCCACACAAGACAGCCGCATGCAGACAGCCTGCACGGCCACTGACCCCAGCCGCATATCATCTACTTCATGCGGCTCACGGTCAGTCTTTGACTGCCTCTCATGCGGTCCTGATCTTGAAGTCTCTCTGGGGTATATGTCAGAATCTGTGGCACACCGTCTGGACTCTTCCTACTATGCACTCACGAGTGCTAAGGAGAAGAAGTCTAGGACAGCACGGGCTCGTCGAGCTCAGTCAGCTGTCCCAACATCTGACTATCAGGGTGCCCTGCTGACTGTGACGCGGGCCCCCGATGGAAAGTTGTATAAGAATATTCGTGTCGAGCCCCCGACGGCCAATGGACAGTATAGTCATCAAAAATCTTCCAACAACGATCAGAGGCCAGTGCTCTCACTAGCCTTACATCAGGGAACATGCGGGATGCCAACACACTCGTGTGCTCGGGACTGCCACCCCCACACAGTGAGTGACTTGGGTGATGAGATTCTCCACAAGTGCAAGGAAGGGAAGAGAGCTCGATGTGCAACGAGCCCCTTCATGGACATCACTGTACTCGAATCATTGTCAACTGCTGCTGCAGCAAGACGGTGGCACAAGGGGATCGACAGTCCGTCTTCCAATGACTGCAACAACCAAACTCAGAAAATGGGGCGTGTCATGTCGCCTCCTACAACTCCGTTCGAAAGATCCCTATCGACAAAGAAGGAAAGAAAACAAAGGTGGCTAGCCCAAGGATTTCAACCAGCATGACCAAGAAACTCTCATCCAAGCGGTTGCCCACAACCACCGTAGGAGGGGTTTTTCAAGGCACCCGATCAAAGACGAAATCTTCAACACTTGGAGATTCGTCAGCCCCATCCCTGGGGGTAGCTGAAGCTGGGGGTAGCACCCTTCCTAACATCCACAACAACCCGACATTCCAGTAAGATGCACCAATGCCTCTGACAGATATAATAGACCCTGACATCCCCAAGGACATCCACGGGTCCCGAGACGAGACAGCCTCCTGCTCAGGGGGTAGCACTCTCTCCGAGTCCGAACCGGAGGAGAACATCCCCACATACCCCGACGACTTCCCAACATATGGGTACGATTCAGAAAGCACGTCTTCTACAGCGCCTTCCGCTGTTCCCCATGTCAGAACAATATTTATGACTGGGAATGGCCAAGACGGCCCCAGTGATCGCCAACGCATCGACACTCTGGAGGCCATCCTCCTTACCCTGGTCAAGTCTGTGGACGAGATCAAAGCGGCCCTACCGGCTTTGCAGGAAAGGACACCTGGCCAAACAAGTTTGGATCCCGCGGACAACGCAGACTCAAATACAACAGCACAAAACCCGGGCGACAATCCTCCTGAACTATCGGCTCCCATCGTGGCATACTAGGCCAGGGAGGCAAGACGAGAGGTCCAGGAGCTCCGAGCCATGTTCCACGCCCGAGAAAACTGCTAGGACCTCAGGATACGACAACCGTATCCCACTGCATGGAGAGAGGTTCCCTTCCCACCTAAATATAAACCATTCAACATCAATCCATATGATGGGAAGACTTCGGATAGTCGGTATATCACCTACTTTGAAGTCACAACCGACCATCTGCCTCATGACGACGCCATCCTTACGCGTTTGTTTATCGGGGCATTAGAGGGGGTCGCTTTCGACAGCTGGTACCGGAACCTGCCAGACAACTGTATCCATTCCTTCACTGGCTTCAAACGAATGTTCTTGGAGAGATTCTATGAGGTAGGGCAAGATGTGACCATGTCAACCCTCATGGACGTTGTCCAAGGAGAAAAAGAGCTGACGAGAAATTATATTGAGCGGTTTCGCCAAACCGCGATGAAGCTGCCCTCCAATAACCCTGACTCTTCCTTAATTGAAATTTGCCAAAAGAGGCTGCTTCCCACAATCAGCCTCTGGATGGGCGAAAGTCAATTTAAGGACTAGAAGACTTTCATCATCAGCGCCACTAGTATAGAAGACAAGTTGAGGAAAGCTCGCCAGCTGGGACTGTACTTCTCGGATGGAGAGGATAAGGCCAAACACCCTAATAACAACAACAACAACGGTGGTAGTTCCTCCAATAACCGAGATAATAAGGACAAGCAGGCTATGGTGGCCGACACTGCCCCGAAACCTGAACCAAAGCAAGCAGAGAAACAGTGGCCGCAGATGACTTACTCCTTTGAGGATAGCCATGTCAAGCCCATCCTGGACATGCTCATCCAAGGAGACGGAATTTAGCTCCCTCCTCCAAGATGTGAACCACGATCGGCAGAGATAGAGAACCCAAAATATTGCCACTTTCACCGCTACGTCTACCATGCTACACAGGACTGCTACCAACTGAAGCAGTACATCCAGCTCCTCATCGACTCCAATGCCCTGGCTATCAATTTCGAAGAGGTGACAGTCGCGGCCAATATGGTGTCGGTCCAATTCGGCAGCTTCCCGCCGACAAAGATGTAGGACGGTGTAGTGCCCGTCCCTCGAGGAAAGATGGAAGTCGCTAATCGTCTGCCTCCCCGAGACCAAGATGCTGGTCTAGTGCCCCTCACCACATCATGAGGGGAAGTCATGTGGGTCCATCCAGACTTGGTGTCTGAAGTGACTTAGCCAACATCATCCGCAACTGGAAAAAAGAAGGGTGGAAAAGTTAAGTCCTGCCGCACAATCTCAACAGATGTCGAAGAATCTACGGCCGTCGTCACCGGGTATGGTGCACAATCCCAACCTACATCGGGTAACTCGACTGAAGAGCGCCAGCCGACCGCTGCTGATACTTCCGGGCCCTCTCAACCTCCGACGACTGACAAGCCTAGGCCGAAGGAAACCCACTTCGACAAGCCACTGCTCCGAAAAGATACACCTCAGGGATTGGAGAAGCCCTACAACTTCGACATCCTGGCACAACTAGCCAACACGCCGGCCAAGTTGTCATTATATGAGCTCTTGAGGCTTTCCAAGGACGTTCGCGTCGCACTGAGCGAAGCACTTCAGAACGTCGACGCATATCTGGCTCAGGTCAACCTCACAGGAGAGAGCCCGCCTACAAATCTCCAAGACAACGCCTGTACCGGTGCAATGCCCACCATTGTCTTCACTCCTCAGGATATGCTCATTAAGACTAACCTGCATGATCGTCCGTTGTATTACACTGGATACATCGGTGATGTAAAGGTGGATCGGATGCACATTGATCCTGGTTCTTCCATAAGCATCATCCCGAAGAGTCTGTTGCACCATCTCCGTATCCCTATGCATCGCCTGACACCAACAAGTACCGCCATCAGTGGTTTCAATTCGGGCAGGAGCTACCCGATTGGGAAGATTCGCTTGAAATGCCAAATTGGCGACCTTCAGTCAGAAGTGACCTGTTACGTCATAGATGCAGACACTTCCTACAATATCCTCCTGGGGCACCCCTGGATATACGATTACATGATCGTGCCTTCCACACTGCACTAGTGCTTCAAATATGTCGACAGACATGGCTTCGTGAGAACAGAATTTGCCGACATTGATTCCTTCAAAGGGGTCGAGTCTTTTTACTCGAACTCTTGCTTATACGAGAAGTCAAAGAGGCACCTCGTCGAAGAAGATGTGCAAACTCAGACGGAGACAGCCACGGGATCAGAAGAACCTCTGACAATCCACCTCCAAGCTCGCAAACCCGGCAAAACTGCACCCCTTACGGCCGCTCTGCGTAAGGATGCGATCAGTCTCTCGGCACAAGAAGGGCAAATGATAATTCGGTTGCCAAAGGCTAGCCAAGCATCAAGGCCCACAACGGAGCCACTGATAATTAGACTGCCGAGAGCCGGCCAGCCACAATCAGAGAAGCTCAATCCCTCTGACAAGCCAATGACGATACGTCTTCCCAAGAAGTATCGTCAGCCCGATGCGAAGACAGGGGCTTCTAGCGAGCCAACAACTCCCCGTCCAGCATCGAGCACCAAACTGGGGATCGCTAGTTTGCCAACAACCCCGCGCTCTGCTCCACCAGTGGAGCCCCTGATGATTAAGATGCCCAAGTCATCCTTCCAGTCCACATTTATACAGGGGGTGACCGAAGAGTAGCCAGAACTGACCAAGTATGTGGCTTCTCACACCAATGTTCCATCCGCAGATGATGTAATTCTGCTGGAAAAGATACCTTACTTCATCAATAAAAGGTTATCTTTGAATTACCTCGAGCTTAATAAGCTCTGTACAATGTATGTCATGGAACACGGTATAGGCACTCACCTACACACACCAGTAACAAATATCTATACCAGGAACCAACTTACTCCGGCGGAAGGCGCTTGCTTCTTAGTGGAAGGAGAGGACCATCCGATCATCTTCGGCCAAAAGAATGATCCATAACCCTTCAGGATAGAAGAAGTCGATCCGAAGTTCGACACTGGAAGATTGCCCCTTTATTTGTATAGCCCCCAATCCAAGTACCTCATACAAGAATAGGGGTATGACATAAAGGCTACACCAGGTCTGAACCACGGTACCGGCAGACGATTATCGTTACAATTGTCAGTCCCGGCAGGAAAGCTACGAGATTACTATAGCAAGACCATGCGTGGTTTAGGCTATGTTACTCCTGCCACAACTCCGGAAAATTCAGATGAAGAATGTGACTGGCATTCACATTCGACCGGATCGCCCATTTATGATTCAGATGTCAGCATTGGGGACATAGTCAGACAAGTTTGGTCTGTCAATATGGTATTTGCCGACGCCTACGAAGAAGATGAGGACATCCCTGAACTTCTTGAGTTAGAGCCATAGGTCCAGCAGCTAGACGCACAATGGGAGAAATGCTTCAAACTCCGAGAACCTCCTACTGAAGATGAGGTCATGCAAGTTAACCTCGGCGATGAATCCTCTCCAAAGCCAATCTTCATCAGCAAGAGCCTGACGGGTGAGGAGCGGGAGGCGCTTTTGTAACTCATCAGGGAATACATTGACGTATTCGCCTGGAGCTATGAAGACATGCCGGGATTGGACCCCGAGATTGCACTTCACAAACTCAACATCCGTCCAGACGCAAAACCTGTCAAGCAACAGCAACGACGGTTCCGTCCAGATATTATGAATGCTATCGAAGCCGAGGTCAACAAACTGATAGCCAGCGGCTTCATCCAGGAGGAGCAACATCCCGACTGGGTTGCCAACATACTACCAGTCCTCAAGAAGAATGGAAAGATTCGAATCTGCATCGACTTCTGAAATCTAAATAAAATATGCCCTAAGGATGAGTTCCCTCTTTCCATCACGGACATCATGATCGACGACACATGTGGCTTTGAGCGCATGTCATTCATGGATGGCTTCTCAGGGTACAACCAGATCAAGATATTCTCTGATGACGAAAAATGCACATCATTCCGAAAACCAATCGACAGATACTGTTATACAGTCATACCTTTCGGTTTAAAGAATACTGGCGCCACCTATCAAAGAGCTATGAGCATCATCTTCAGAGATCACCTGCACAAGACTGTGGAATGCTATGTTGATGACATCGCTGTCAAAAGCCGCTCTAAGAAAGACCATCTGCAGGATCTGAGGACGGTCTTCGACCTAATGAGAGCACACAACCTGAAAATGAATCCTACCAAATCCTTCCTGGGCGTATCTAGCAGGAAATTCCTGGGTTTCATCATTACTGCCCAGAGAATTCACATAGATCCGGAGAAGACAAAGGCAATCATGGAGATGGGTCCCCCAAAAAATCTCCGCGAACTCCGAGGCCTTCAAGGAAGGCTGGCCTACATCAGAAGATTCATCTCTAACCTTTCTGGGCGATGTCAACCATTCACCCACCTCATAAAGAAGGGCATCTCATTCGTATGGGACGAAGAGTACCAACGCACATTTGACAACATCAAGGAATATTTATCGAGTCCTCCAGTTCTGGTGGCCCCGATCGCTGGGAAGCTGTTCTTGCTTTACGTACGAGCGATGGAACATTCCCTCGGTGCTCTACTAGCACAGAACAATGATGCAGGGCATGAGCAGGCCATCTATTATCTCAGTCGAATGATGATAGGGCCGGAACACAGATACACCGCCGTGGAAATAGAATGTCTCGCTTTGGTGTTCGCTATCCAGAAGATGCAACACTACATTACAGGACAAACCTTCCACGTGATATCACGAGTCAACCCGCTTAGGGTCCTCATGACCAAGCCAGGTGCACTCAGCTCTCGCCTCGCTACCTGGGCGATATTATTGTCTCCTTACCACATGATCTTCGTCCCGCAAAAGGCTGTTAAAGGTCAAGCTCTGGCAGACTTCTTAGCAGCCCATCTAGGTTCGGAGTCAACCGAAATATACGAGGAAATCCCGGACGAGGTCGCCAATTCAAATGCGGTCTCCAATGATGCCATCTGGCGAATATTCTTTGACGGTGCTTCGAGGACCGAACCCAAGGGCAACGTCGTCGCTGGGGTCGGAGTGGTGCTGATTTCCCCTTCCGGACTAGTGATCAATCGGGAATACTCCCTCACGAAACCCTGCTCAAATATTGTAGCCGAGTACAATGCTCTGGTTATCGGCCTCTGACTCGTAAAAGAACTGGAGGTAGAACACCTCGAAGCATATGGCGATTCGCAGCTAATCGTCAATCAGATCCGGGGTTCATACGAAGTTCGTCACGAAGACATGATCCCCTATCACCAAATAACGATTGACATCATCTCATCCTTGGAAGGATTCTTCATAGAACACGTTCCCAGGCTCCAGAACATGGAAGCCGATGCCCTAGCAGGCCTTGCCGTTTCCCTAGCAGTTTCGAACCATGCTCACCACATGGTTGACAACATAGGCCGTGAGTTGGTCTGTCCCAGAAACAGCATTCAATGTGTTGAGAGATACTCTGCTCCCACGGTCGACGAAGCACCAGACTGGAAACAACCGTTCATTGACTTCGCTATCTACGACATCCTGCCAGAGAACCCGAAGGAAGCCACTTCCATCAGAAGACGTTCTCTCAGATTCTTCTATGAGACAGAGATGAAAATGCTGTATCGGCGGTCCTACGATGGACTACTACTTTGGTGTCTGTCGAATACAGAAGTCGAGGAAGCCATACGCGAAGCACATGACGACGTCTGCGGGGCCCATCAGCCTGGCCCGATATTATAAGACCGCCTTCGCTGAATGGGTTATTACTGGCCCACGATGGTAGCGGATGCGATAGACTATACAAGAAAGTGCAAAGCCTGTCAAGTCCATACAGATTTCATCCATCTGAGTTCCTACACCCGACAGTGGCATTCTGGCCGTTCGAGGCATGGGGAATGGATATCATTGGTCCTATCACCCCACCTTCGTCCAGAGGACACCGCTTCATACTCGCAATCACAGATTACTTATCTAAATAAGCGGAAGCTGTCCCACTTACAGAAGTAAAGACATCGAACGTGGTCAGCTTCCTTAAGCATCACGTTATCTATCGCTTCGAATTGCCCCGAAGGATCATCTACGATAATGGTCCACAGTTCGCAAGCCACGCCTTCTACCGTTTCTGCAAAAACACCGAATCCAGAATATTGCTTCAACACCGTACAATCCAGCGACGAATGGGTTGGCAGAAGCGTTCAACAAAACTATAATCAATCTGCTCAAGAAGTTTGTATCTTCCAACAAATGCGATTGGAACGAGAAGCTGGGCGAATGCTTATGGGCCTACCGTACTACAGTCCGGACGGCCACCGGGAACACACCATTCTCCCTGGTGTACGGTAGCGAGGCAGTTCTCCCCCTGGAGACCCAAATCCACTCACTTCTTGTCGCCCTCACATATCGATTGACGACGGATGATAATTACCATCGCCGATTACAGGAGTGGGAGGCTTTAGACGAGAAGCGTCTATTAGCTCAACAACGAATCGAGCTCTATCAAGCGCGCATCTCTGGGGCTTTCAACAAGAAGGTTAAAATTAGAGCATTCCAAGTGGGTGATCTCGTTTTGGCAGTTCGAAGGCCGATGGTTATGACTCACAATACCGCCGGCAAATTCCAGCCAAAGTGGAAAGGCCCATTCATCATCGAGGCTGTATTCTCCAACGGAGCTTATCGCCTCATAAAGCAAAACGGAGACTTGCTCATGTTGCCCGTCAATGTCAAGTTCCTAAAGAAATATTATGTCTAAATGACATCCTCCAAATCTCTCAGATGGTGAGTTATGTACCTGCTGGTACCGCTGAACTCACACTCCACTACCAACAATCTCTCAGATGGTGAGTTATGTACCCGCTGGTATCGCTGAACTCACACTCTACCACCAACTATCTTCCAGATCGTGAGTTATGTACCCTCCTGGTACCGCTGAACTTACACTTTGACTCTAACTATCTTCCAGATTTTGAGTTATGTACCCTCCCTGGTACCGCTGAACTTACACTCCAACCACCATTATTTCCCAGATTGCGAGTTATGTACCTGCTGGTACCGCTAAACTTACACTCTGGTCACTCCAAATCAAAATCATGTCGCTTCTCCCGGGTGGTAAGTCATGTATGATCATACCTCTGAACTTCCTTTCTAAAGAAGCGTCCTCCTTATGATCTAATTACCCGTACTCTCAGTACACAAAAAGGGTAACAGATCCATAAATTTCCCGAAACAACTAAGTCGATGCTACCTCGGAGTTGTTTCTCTTCCGCCAAAAACAAATCACCCCCTACATAGAACTTCCATGCCCTCATTACCTCTGAGTCGTTCTATGTCCCCTTCATAGAGCCCACTCCTGCCACATCCTCATTACCTCTGAGTAGGAAGGCTCCATCAAAGAAACCCTCATACTTTCCACGTCCTCATTCCCTCTGAGTAAGTATGTTGGTTTTCCCTCGACTTATTATCCGTACCTAAAGCCAAGGTATGCCAAGGATAATAGGACCACAAAAAAGTCTCCCAGCAAGAAGAATACTACGAGCAAAGAATAAAATGAATCAATTACCGGATGACACATCATGAGAAAACCAAAAAAAGATTCCCCATCTCTTCATTCGGACAGAAAGAAAACAATTACATTTATGAAGCAAGACATGAACTACAGCTAGAGACAGACAGAAACATCAAGACAGAATACAGACATTTACGGAAACCACGGGTCTTAGTTGCGGCGACGCATATACCATTCCCTCAACCATTTCGCATATGAAGGATGTAGTTGATCCAGATTCTCGTCCAGGGCAGGAGGGTCAGGACTCCCGATACTACTACCCTCAGACTAGGGCTCTTCCTTCACAACAGCTTCAATTTTGGGAGTACTTCCCTCCCCGATGGGCGCCAGCTCTTCTTCTGGTTCCTTTATTTTCGATATCACTTCCTCCTTGACGAATGATGACTCTTGTTTGATGAAAGGAGGTAGCATTTCCTCCTTCACAACGATCTCAGTCTTTGACATGGATACTGCAAAAATTGAAGAGACAAAGTCAGGAAACAGTCGGAAAATATCTTAAAGAGCTTCAGGCGGATGAGTCCTTAGGTGGATCAGTTTTAAAACAGAAATCGTGCGGCTCTGACTGGAAGGGCTTGTCTGCGGTTCAATTTTAACAAAGCTCAGATATGAGAAGGTCATGCGGCCCATGCAACATACGCGGCTTCATCATGTTGAACTCGAGCAGTTCAAATAAAGGCAAAGGATGAAGGCTTGTGCATAAAATATGCAACAGAGCCGTTATCGTCAGAGTTCAAAATATCCAATATCCCATCCAATCCTTACCATTAAGGGCGGGGCGGACGTCAGGGTGGACTACAGGCGCTGCAGCCGACGAGGAAGTCGTCGTTTTCTTATCTTTCGCCGCGACAGAGGGGGCCTTGGAAGCTTTAGGAGCCATTGCCGAGCGTCGAAAGAAGAAAAAGAAGAAAAGGACGGCAGCAAAGGGTTGAGTAAAAGAGAAAGTAAAGGGATCCTTGGGATCCTATTTATAGGCGGACGGGAGGGTCATAAACCAACAGACGCTTCGATTCGCACACCGTCTAAAAAAATAGACGCTCCGGTCATCGAGGCAAATCTGACCCTTAGGATCCTGCCCCAAAAAGCGACTTCAAAGCTGACAACAAATCAAAGGCAATCAATGCAAAGATTTGCACATGTGGCATGAAGACGTGGCAAGGAGCCTATGCGGCCAGACAGCCCATACGGCTGAAAAGCACATGCGGCTCAGATGGCCATGCGGCTGAGATGTCCATGCGGCCAGAACATCCTATACGGCCCGAAGAGTTTTTACATGGCCATGCTTCTTATTCAAAGTATTTCAATTTTGTAAATTGAAAACTTTGAAGGGGGTCTTGTAGAAGCATGGAAAAGAATAAAGAAAGACCTATGCGGCTCCAACAGAAGGATCCCCATACGGCTTAGGATCTCTCTGCGGCTCAGGAGTCTATGCGGCTCAAGGGTCCATGCGGTCCGCCGCCCAGAAAGAAGCCACGTGGCCTTCAACAGCTATTCTCCACATTTTGCTGCATTTAATGCCCTGACAACTGCTCTGAATGACAGCTATGACAGCTCTGACATAAAGACGTAATAATAACTCTAACATGATGGCGTGATTCCTAGGGAAGAGGAGAAAATTTTTCTACAGCTGGCAAAGATCCACCAAGTCCCGAGGTCACTTCATGCGGCTGCGGCATTTATGCGGCCGCCCACTTCATGTGGCCGCCCACTGCATGCGGCTGCCTGTCCCCATGCAGCCGCCCACTTCATGCGGCTGTCCGACTTCATACGGCCGCCCATCTTCATGCGGCCGCCCACTTCATGCGGCTGCCCGACTTCATGCGGCTGCCCATCTTTATGCGGCTGCCCATCGCCATGCGGCTGCCTATCCTCATGCGACTACCCATCCGTATGCGGCTGACCACTCATATGCGGCTCTGCCAAGGACGGCCCAGTCGAGACACGTGGCGCTCTTCGTGATAATCGAGACACATGGCAGTCTCATCCTCCTGGGAATTATGGCTACTAACAAATCATAACAAAATCAAATTTGTTGCAATCGCCATAATTGCCCAGATCAAATCAAATTAAGCAAATTAGACAAGTGGCAGGCCATCACAAGTCACGAATATTCACAGCAATCAACATTTATTGCCCACAGAGATTTGATGCAATCACATTAATTGCTCAAATCTATTATATTCAGGATGAACGACCCAAATTGGTGGATTCCTAAGCCGCCGACTTTTCAAAGGAGATAATCATTGTAAACCCTAATGATGACACCCGCATTCTTATAAATAGCAAGGTGCTATTCCCTTGCAGAAGGACTCTTTCTCTCCACGCAGAAAGGACTTTTCTCTATACACATAGAGAAAGAGCCCCAGAGACATCCAGAGAGCACAGAGGATTCTTCTCCGCACATTTTGAGAGCTTTTCTTCATCAGAGCCAAGGCTGCGTCCAATCGTCCAAGGAGTAAGGCAGAGCTGCAGTCGCTTTCCCGAGCCTCTATCGTCACCCTCAAGAATCAAAAATAAACAATTGTACTTAGATTGCTGTACCTAGGTTTTTATCCCTAGGCTTTCTTTGTACGAGCGAGTTTGTGTTGTGAGTTAAAGTTCAGTCCTCCGATATAATTGTTCTGTCCTTTTACAATCAATGGCAAACACGAGCGGCACGTGTCATTTGTTAGGAAAGGCTCTAGTCTCTTGGTTTAGCAAGAAGCAGAATTCTGTCGCACTATCCACAACAGAAGCTGAATACATCGCAGCTGGTCGTTGTTGTGCACAAATTTTGTGGATGAAGCAAATCCTTGAAGACTATAACTTATCTTTTATGCACATTCCAATCTTTTGTGACAACACTAGTGCTATAAATCTCACTAAGAACCCCATTTGCCACTCACGCACGAAACATATTGAAATACGTCACCACTTTTTGCGTGATCATCAGCAAAATGGCACTATTAACTTAGAATTTATTGACACTAATCATCAGCTAGCAGATTTGTTTACAAAACCACTATCCGAAGAGCGTTTCAATTTTCTCTGTCGTGAACTTAGAATTTTGGATGAAGCTGTTATTCATTAAAATAACCTGCATAAATATCGAGTATGTCTTTATTCTTTATAAGAATTTGCTATGGGTACAAGCCGAAAGGGTCGTTCTGACAACAAGGCATAAAAGCCTAAGCGACACGGTGCACTAGTCCTCAGGACTACCGCTAGCTGGGATCCGGCCCCTGCAGCTAACCCATGGCAGCTTCAAAACAATAAATTATGGCATATTTTCTTGTTTATTACATGGTTTATTTTTCTTTATCACATGCTATAATTCAAATTTTCAATATTTCACTTTCTTTCAAGCGTTGATCTGCTTTTATTCGCCACATGGTTTTCTCATTTTGAATGCTTATTATCATATTCTACTTCTTTTTGGACTCTCTCACTTAATATTATAATTTTTCAGCCTATGGTCAGTTCTGGTTACAGAAACCAGAACTCGGGCCGAACTCTGCCTTACCCAGAGTTCGGGCCGAGTTCGGTCTGGCTGTTCCAGAACAGGAAGCAGCCTCAGCCGCTGATCAAAAACTTGATCCAATGGTCCACATTTGTTCCGACCATTCAAACCCTTACACAAATATTCGGGATCCCCTCTTCTCTCTCCTCCATTGCCACCTTCTATACTCCTCCAAACTATTTTCCTCCAAACCCTAACCCTAGTTCTTCCTTCCTAGAGCATATCTTTTCTTAAAATTGAAGGAGAAGGCTTCTCTCACCATTCTCCTTCATCTTTCATCATCACATCAAGGTATCTTTCAACACTTCTCTCAATCTCAATTCCCTTAATTTTCTTTAATATTTTATAGCTCCTAAGTTGTTCAATAGGGGAAAGAGACTTCGAATCGAGGGAGCGTCCTCTTCGAATGCTCCTTCTCGTGTTGAACCACCCATTGAACAACCCAATCAACCACCTATTCATCCGTTGTTCAACCCACCTTGTCCACTCGACCCCAACACATACGACGATCAGATATTTGTATCACTTGACGCTTCTAATGAATGGTTTAGTGATTTTTGGACACGTTCGGTGTATGCGGGTCATCCTATAAACTTCACTATTTTCTCACAATATGATTCACTATTTCATGATCTTTGTCTTGATGAACTTGTCACCACCAACTCGGTTATTTATCTCAATGCTATACAAATGTTTTATTGCAACCTAACTCATGATGATACACATATATTTTCACGGGTTGCGGGCATTGATATCTCTTTTGATGATTTTGACTTGGCCGAACACCTTGAACTTCCGGAGCCAAACTCATGGGAAAAACTTGTTAAAACTCGTAAGTTTCAATTTTTGATGGGTCTTCCCTAGAAAGCTTTAAGGATGACTTGTGTACCCCTAACACACGTCCTCGCAATCTTCTCGCCAAGTTTCTTAATCTTTATTTTTATGAACTTCATCGGATTATCTTTAACACAATTTTGCCCAAGGCGGGATCAACCGATAAAGTACATACTTTAAAATCTCTGCTTTGTATCACCTCCACTTTTATGTTCCTTTTAATCTTCCACGTACCATGATGGACTGGATGATTAGTTCTAGGAAGAAACCAAGATCCTTGGTTTATGCTCTTTATCTTCCTATGCTCTTTCGTGACTTTCGTGTACCACTTGATGAGTGCCAGTTCTTGCTTGCCCCTGCCTTCCTTTCTAAGGCACGACGACTTCAGGCAGCCGTTGGCTCACCTATTGTGTCTGAGCACTCTGATGATGAGCCCGACGTACCTCCTCTTGGACAGGATGTGCCTCCTCCTCCTGCCACTTTTGAGTCACTCCAGACCATGCTTCACGATCGATTCACTTTAGAGGATGATCGCTGGACTTAGCTTGACTACCGTACCATGCTACAGATGAGTGCCATCAGCAACTTATTGCATGACATTCGGTACTCCATGTCCCGGCATCCTTTTATGCCTATTCCTTTGGAGCAGGACCCTGCTCGTGATGGATATCGTATCGATGACCCTTGGGTTATCCGTTACTTGGATCCGAATGCGGCCTTCGTGGACCCTTGTCGTTCCTTCACCGATCCATCCGACGACGCTGGACCTTCACGAGCTCGATGATGGATAT